>SNQN01004258.1:3767-22824 GCA_008642245.1 Bassia scoparia
TTCAGTCGATTGTTAGTACACTTTTTAAGTTATATACTCAATAATAAAACTTCATTGGTATTTATTGTTTATACAAGCGAGCTATCAATATACAATTTGTAACAGTGTTGTTCTATAAACATGACCTCATAAATTATAATATTACATCATCATCATCATCATTACAAACTAATGTGATGTATAAACTACATACCCAACTTTGATGATAAGAAACAATGTTGATCTATCAACACCAAGTGGATTGGTCACAGAGTCAACCAATTGTAGTGCTGACTTAACAATCTGAGAAAACCAACAGTGTAAAGGTCTGTAACTTAATGACAATCAACATCAAGATGGTTAGTCCTTTGATGGAATATGGGATTCTCAACAATGCATTGATTAGTTGTGTTGCCACGAAAGAAGTCAATATGTCTAGGAATAGACACATGTAGTTTAAGTCAAGCCCCTATACTCTTCCTCAGTTGAACTCGTCGAAGCAGAATGATTTTAGTTTCTTAGTTCTGCAAGTAATTAACCGTGGGAAGCACCTAGAAACACACAATAGCTAGCCAAGGAAAGATGATTTAATTAGAAAAGGCAAAAGTTCCCCAATTAGAATCAGAAAATGCAGTCAAACTTCATAGGATTATAAGTAGCATAYAATAGTGCCTCATTCAAAGTACCCTTAGCTTGAGGTATGTTAAAAGATGCATAGCAGCATTAAGATGTAGTGTCCTAAAATTAATAAGAAAGAGACTTAATTGTTGGACCACATTAGAAGTATCAGGCCTGGCCATATTAAGATGTAAGAAATTGACAATGATTCTCCTTTAAACTTCAAGGTCATCTACGTTAGGTCTCACGCGATTCTTTGTGTTAAGCCTTCAAGCCTTGTGCAAATCTACAACTCACTTCCTTCGGCTCAAGATGATACTAGTAGTCTATACCAATGGCCTTCTTACTCGGAGGTAAAATAGTGAACTCCTAAGTCTCATTATTTTCTAGGGCCTGCAATGCTCTTTTCATTGCAACAACGCAATTAGGATCATGCCTTAGTTGATTATTATAATGTGCACGCTCAATAGTAGAGATTACATTGTGTAGGGTAGCTAAGTAAGTAATATATATGAGTTAAATTGAGACAAAAGAATACAATTACTATATTAAGAGGTACTTTATTTGAGGAAATGAAATCAATCCTTCTACATTATACACTCCGTTATACTAAAATTGTGAAAAAGGTAACTAATGCTATTCTTCTAGGGAATGCAGTTTTCTATTTTGTTCTAGTTACTTTTTCACATAATCAATAGTTCCTTTCCTTGTAAAATACAATTATTTTTTAAACCAATTGATGTTACTTTTCACGTAAAAACAGTAATCTTTCAGAAATTGAATTTTTTTTAATCTAAATGTAGTTCTTGTTGTGGTTACTCTAATTGTTATATTCATTCTTAGTTGTGGTATATTTGTTAATTTTGTTCATTGTGTATTCATKACTTTAATTGTGGAGAACTTTGTTGTAGAAAATATGGACAATTTGCTAAGGATCAAACTTACTAGAATTGTAGGTTAATCCATTCTAGTATGATGATCATCAAAACATAGAGAGAGAATCATAATTGGTGTTTGTATTTCAATTATAAGAWGAATTAATCATAGTTCATTATATGATCATGACCCTTATATATAAGAGTCATAATAAAATACATCCTAGTAGAAGCTAGTATACAAAGAATGAACCAATCACAGCTTAGTATTAGGATTGCTGAGCTGGACAAAATATAACAAACACCTAACTAACTTTAACTAACTATAACCGACATAAAATTTAATATATAAAGAGAAAGCAAGTTCTCATGCTACTGCTTGCTGCTGCTTGTCATGCCTTGAAGCAGTAGTACTTCTAATATTTGTAGAACTAGAATTTCGATCAATACAAACAACCATGTGAAATAGTTTAAAATCATGGATTGTGATATTGATTCAAATGAACTTGTAATGAAGGTTGCACCTATTGTCCGTATRGGGAGGATTWATAACAGGTGGATGTAACACAGAAACTATTCGCCAGGCTTCTTCACCTTGTATTATGAATCCAAACCCATGTCACACATTACCTAGAAGTTGGAAAGGTTGGGTTGAAGAATGGAAGCATAATCTTTTATGGTTTCAAGGAAGTACCATCACTTTGCATATGAACACATGGTATCTACACAACAATGTGGTGGCCAAGCATTAATCCTTGTAATGCTTCGTGAACTGTTCGGTCTCAAGKTATGTAAAATATTGTTTAATTCGAGTAATTAWTGTATTATGATGTGTATTTAGTATCAAAAACTTTATGTAACCGTTCTCGTTATTTTCTATTTTAAATGGATGTAAGAATACATTAGGTGATTGTTTGACATAACATTGCATTTTATATTTGGAAATTATATATAATTAATTCTATCTTAATCTATTACTGCCTATTGGACCAATACGACGGGAAACAAAATCGGTGAGGCATTTCTTTGGGAGACTTGGTAGTTTGAACTTGGTTGTGTGTTATTTTCATTTGAGTCGGGTTTCAGGTAATCCAAGGATTGCATGTAAACTTCCATTAGAATACTTGTCTCCCCTTAATGGAAGTTGTTGAATGGTTGTGGACCGCCTTCATCTTCATCAAGGTTTATCACATCCTCATTATTTGTTATGTCSTCCTGATTTGCTACCACTTTTCCATTTCTCTATTTCTTTCCCTTTCCTTTCTTAGAAGGTGGTGGAAATACCTATATTTGTCCTTACAAGCCCGACCCTTTACCTGTGCAAAGAGAACAACTACACAGGGCCCCAATTTTATGGGGCCCCAAACTAAACCCCAACAACCTAAATGAAAATTAAAAAAAAAATCAAAATCAAAAAAAAAAAAAGAAGAAAAGCAAATAGACATTAAGCCAACAAAACAGTACAACATGTCAGCATTCAATCTTATCTTGTCATCTTCTTTCTCTTTCTTCATTCTCCCAAAATCCCAAATTCATGCCTCTTGCCCTCTGTACTCTTTCAACCTCTTCATATTTCCAATCAAAATTTCATTAATTCCCTAATTTTTTTTATTCATATGCATTCATACTAATTTCTCATTAGTTCTATTTTACTCAATTTTTTTGGAAATTCCCATTCTGTACCACCGAGTTTCTGCCAAGTCCATTCGTACCATTACTTTTTTTTAAAATCAAGCCATTACCATTAAAATTATTTGATAATCCAAACTATAAACATCCTACTCTTCATTTCCTCAAGTGGTTTGTTGGGAGTTAATTGCGTCTTTAGGGGGTTAAAAGCGTAAATATCTAATTCGAATTTAATACCTATTAATCCCCAGCTCTTCATTTCTCTGGTTCCTCAATTGCTGAGGTCTAAGCTGCCATGGTCGACACTATTAGAGGTTGCAAACTCCCCAAAACAGCCAATCTACGAATTCCTTATGCTACAATAACCTCGCGAGCTGGAGAATACCACAACGAGCTACCTCCAATGAACTAGCCACGACCAAAGGAGTTAGTGGTGGGCTTGCCCCCACGAGCTGCTGGGCGTGTGGTACTCCCTCACCGGGGTCAAAACCTTTCGCGCAACCAGCCGTTGCCATATACTCCTTATGCCCAAGAATTGAATCCAAAACCTCTCTAATTCAAAACCCCTTTAAATTGTGAAAGTTGTATTTAGAAATATTGTTGGGTTTTTTCTTCTTGCCCATGGCTGCTAGATGTTGTTGAAAAAATCAGCACACAACCACCACTGAACGAGAAGAAGGAAAAAAATAAAATCCCACACATACACTCTCTCTAACTTTTTCTTCTATAGTGTTTTTCTGAGGACTTAACAATAGGATGTTACTAGTTTGCGATTACACAATAATTTGAATGGTATGAGTTGGATAAAAAAACAAGGTAACGTTAGTATGAAATGAACTTGCCACAAACTCAGTGGTACAAAATGGAATTTCCAATTTTATTTTTGCAATACTTCACCTCATCTATTCATTTTTCAATGGAAGAATCAATTGTTTCAATTCTTCTCTGATTTCGTTTCAATCAAACGTTAAAATTTCATCTCTTATAATTTTTCAAAAAAAAATCAACTTTTTTGGTGTTTAGTATTAATATTTTTTAAAAAATTCAGTAGGCCCCATTTTTTAGATGTGACAGGCCCTGAATTAACGATGAACCGTTCACATAGCCCAACGACACCATATTAAGACACCCCTTCAACACAACAAGCAAATCGAGAGAGCTAATAGACCTAACAGCCCTAAAAAAGGCAATGTCTTCCGTCACTAGCACCTTTTCAATACTAATCACCCCTAAAATGAGGTTTAATTTTTAAAACATTTTGGACTTATTTCAACATTTTTCTATAATTTTTAAATATTTTTCTAGATTTGTCTTAGCATTTTTCAATTTTTGGAGTTTCCACAATCTGAATTAATTTTACAATAATTAATTACAATTATCAAAACAACTCAGAAAACTGTACAAAATCTTAACACAAAATACTAATTTTACAAGGAATGTTTTACATTTTCCTTCCATAATTTTTCGATTTGGATTAAATATTTATGAATTTTAAGAAAAACGCGTAGTCCGAGTGAATGAAGTTTCGGAAGCTTCCAGAATATCCAGGCCCGTGACTCTCCCTAAGGATGTCATTAGAGCCTTACCGTTCTATTTCTGAGCGAGCATTGGCTCCTGGTCGCGGTTGCTTGTTCTGTAAATAGAGCCTTAATGATCCCAAGCGAGCAGGTGACTAAATACAGGAGGATAGTGAGTTATTCCTTATCCGTTAAAGCTTGTACCACACTAGTCCCATTTCTTTGGTTGCTACCTTCTTCAACTACTTTGAACGATGGGTTCACAAACCATTGTAAGTTTGGATATGAACCTGCTATGTACTGAAGCACCCAAGAACCCTAATTCTCCTTTTCGTTTTGTGGTGGCCTCAGTGACCAGGCATCTTTGCATCTTTGTTGGGACATCTCGATACTCGAACGAGCTATGACAAACCCAAGCTGTCAGAGTGCTCGAATTACATTTTTGCGAGCTAAGCGCATGTTGATATGTCAAAGTCTTGGAAGAACTTCCTTAGTGCAAGTATGCTTTCACGGCCTTTTGATTTGACGACAATATCGCCGCATAGACTCATGTCTTTATGTTCATGTCATGAAAGCAGATTGTAGCAGCTCGGTTGGATCGGGCCTACATTTTTCGAGAACAAAGAGACATCATAGTGTACAATATAGTCACCACGAATGTGAAGGTCGCTCTTCCATGTCTGCTTTGGCCATTTAATTTGATTTATCCCTGCAATACCCATCCATAATTAAAGCAAGGCATGATGTTGTGTTGTACTGTCTACGAGAACTCTGTGTGTAAAGGAAGTCGTCTTCAGACTTGCTTTGTTTAAGTCACGAATAACACACATACATCAACCTGTACGTCTTTATTAGGTTACTAGACACATTTGCTATTCATGAGGTAATTGACGACCCTAATGAAAGCCTGCATTGTGTGCTTATGACTTCTGTCGAATTTAAAGGGCACATCTATTTACATGCGACGGAGCTAGTTTACTGGCTTAGCCCCCCTATAGCGGAATTCTGTGTTGTGCATGTCTAATCCACCCTGACATTCTTCATAGGATCCAAGCCAAAAACATCCCAGAACATACTTACTTAAGTGGTTGCAACCACTTATCCCTTCTTGCGATCCAGTGTCAGCACAATCTATACTCGCAGGCGTGTCTACCGTTGTCGGAATGTTTACCTTTTCTGTTGCCATGACGAAAGTTTTTCTTTTCGTGCTCTTTCCACTTGCCTTTATAACTAATTGTGTTTGTTTGTTTGCGAGTTGTAATTAAACAATATAAGAGGGAAAAGAAGAGTAAGTCAGAAAGAGATGTTATTAAACTATTGAGAGATACAGATAAAGTTTCTTCGAAGAGACTTGATCACAAGGAAAGGGGACACTAGCTCCTTGACAGACCTTACGGAGAACACCCCTGGACTAGCTATTCCTAACTTCTATGACCTAGCACTCAGACTCAGTCTTAGATTCAGAATCAGTCAAACATTGGTCCTTCGCCCATGGATGATTTGATGACCTTCCTCCTGGAGTATATCTCACGGTTTTGCGAATTAATTTTCCGTAAATGGGGCTTACCACATCTGAAATCAGATTTGAACTCCATAATTGACAAGATTCTCTTGAAGCAGCGAGGCCAAGGCGATGCGTTCTAAGATGGGTCGGCGGACGAGGGGTGCTCAAGTTTGTGATGGCGACGGGAAGTGGGTGTTGTAGCTGGTCAGGTTGTGGTGATGCGTGGGAGAGAGGGGGGTTGAATGGGAGGGTTGGTTTAGTTTATTTAATTTTTTAAAAAATTTAAAATTTAACCATGGTTAAGCTAAATTAACCATGAGTTATTTTGTGAAGATAACATGATTTGAGGGAAATTTAATATGCGACAAAAAAAATGGTTATACTTGTGGAAATATATCAAAGCCCTTTAATGTTATCGTAGTTGACCTCCTTGTATTTGTTTCACTTCAAAATGAGCAAAAGTCACGATTCAGAATTATAATGACAAGTCATTGGTATTGTTAAATTCAAGGATGCAATTCGGCACTGCGATTGCTCATTGCGCAGTATCTGACGCTAATTTCCGCCTATTCTCGATGAAAAATAGCCACAAAGTAAATTTTTGTTGGGGATAGCAATTTTGACCTTTATATAGATTAGATAGTGGGAATCGTGGAAGTATGTTTGTTATAAGAGGATTATGTTTACCACTCAATCTTTGTAAAAGCAAAATAATCTTAAAAATGCAAATGGCTATAACATCAGTCAGCATAGTTTACGTTCGTTTTATGAAAAATTAAGAGATTGAATTATTATTTGATATTAGTTCAATTTCACAAGACTTAGTAGTGGTGGCTGTTTATTATTTACACTTTTATTACATGTATAAAAGTTTATACATTAATGAATCATTTTAAATATGTAGCTTTTGTTAACAAAGTCTGAAGAACCGCGCGCTCGCGCGTTGTGCAACGACTAGTACATAGATAGATCATGTGCGTGTTAACGCTGGTAGATAATAGATGACATCAACTAGATAAGATCAGAAATTTCTTGAATAGAAGGATACACTAATCGAGTATGATACTTAATACTTAGTAGTTGTGATTTAGAAGGCCTGTGCAAAGAGTCACCGCTTAGTCGCTCACAAATCTTTGATCACGTCTCTCTATGCTTGACACACATGCACATTTCCCGGCAAAAATTGCCCACCACACAATTGACCACCCTGCAATTTCCAAAAATGCCCCTACTTCTCCGGCCAACACCTCTCCACTCTCACCATTTTCCGGCGACACACCTCACTCTCTCTCCTCCCACGCCCTCCAACTTCTCCGCCTCGAAAACCGCCGCCGTCTCTGCCCTCACGCGACACGCGCGTGACACCTTACCGAGAGGTCCGGTTACCTCTTAAACTGAGCGGTGTCGGAACGAGTACGTCGTGCGCTGAGTATTGATTGTTGCGAAAAATCTGTCGTATGTCATAAGAAGAGCCTTGTATGGCTCCGTAGTGTTTCAGATGCTACTACTCTTGTGAAAGTGGGGTTTGTGTTCGCTTATACTGATTCTTTTGGATTAGAGCTTATCTTCAATGTCAAGTGAATTAATTCGTCTTCTCATTCATCTTGTTAGCAATTGTGTTCTTCTTTTAACTGAAATCTATTTCAATTGAAATGTTACATTTTAGTTCATTTGATAATGACAATACAGTAGCGGAGCCAGGGATTTGATTGTTACTTGTTATGACTAGAATTACCACGATAAATTATCTTGAACACGATTGTAATATTAATATGGGATCATGACTTGCCAGAATATAGAGTTAAGTGAGTCTAGATTCGTTATATTGATCATTGCGAAGTTTGATGCTATGTATTTTCTACTTTGATGGTTGTGCCTACATGTAATGAATTTTCAGCTCAAGATACAGGAGACGTTATAGATAAAAATGTGGTCCAATTGTTCATTGAGAATTAGCTCAAGGTAATAGATGAAAAGAACGAGATGACCTGATCTGTAAGTTAGAACATAATTGCCTTGAGTGCCTTAAGTGAAGGCGCCGCCACTTTTTCTTCGGCGCTTTTGCAGTAGCTTAGACCCAGCGTAGTTATATCTGATGTGTATTCCATTTGATTTTATAATAATGTAACCATCACTACAACCACTACCAAAGTTTGTTTTTAAAAGTTTCAATCAATGTTCTTGCACATAAGAGACTTTTCATTTTTTAGCACCATGCAAACAAAATATTCCATATGTAGGTGCGCCTCGTCCACAAAATGCTCGCACTTGCATGCGCCTGCGCCTCAGCCCAATGACCTTGCACCTTGTGCGCCTGCCGCCTTTAAAAATAAGTAGTTGACACCTGAATTGGTCTGCGACTAGTGCTTTGTTATAGTAGGAGTCCAAGCCTTGTGCACGGAGAAGACTTGTGTGCACGAGTTTTTTAGGAGATTTTGTTAATCACTTAAACGCCAAAGTCTGACACAATTATAAACTCACCCTTCAAACCACACACACAACAATAAAAACTATGTATCTCAAGTCATGTACCTATATCCGCAAGAGGTATGGTGTCTATGGTGCTTCGACTCGTCTATTGTGATTTTTTTCAATATTTTTTCCAAATTGGCATCAGTGACAAACTGTCGTACCCATCGTACTAACTAAAATAGAGATTTGAATAATAAGGCAAAAAGAAATTTTTAAGTAAGCCAATGGGACAGCAAGTTGAAAATTAGAGAATATTAAACCAGAAGAAAACTACTTGGAATATATTTACCTCCACTCAGATAGGGAGTGTTTCATGAAGGAGTTTTGTGGCACAAAGTATTGGACCTGAACTTGATTTGAATTATGTTAATTATTCTTCTGATAGTAGTGTTGCATGAAGAGAGTTATTGGACAAAAAGCATAGGTTGGACCCTTTTAGATTATAGATTTATCTAGTATAAAGTAAAAAACTCAAGGGTTTGGATCGCTTATTGACAATTCGATCATCATGAATGTTCTTCTACCATTCATCTAAAATAACATCTTCAATAAAAATAATGTACAGAATCTGAACAGAAAAACTGTATGAACCATGTCATTAAACTTTCTTTGATCCATAATTATCAAGACTATGATGAACTATTTATTTTGTTTGAAAATAAATTAATATTGAGACATTGTGCTAACAAATTAAACTATATAAATAAAGTATGGTTTCCCCCTAAATATAAGTTTTATTTTTAGTACTTCCTTATTTATTAATGCATGACTTTACTTTTGGGATATTGGCAAAATTTTGACTAGTGGATTAGTGTTGAATGTGGGGAAAATATATAGCCCACAAAAATAAGATTAAAAATATTGATGGTGATTTTAAGAGTAGTGTGGTCCCCACCAAAAAAGAGATTAACAAGTATTGATGAGTACTTTGAATTGGTCCCCACCAAAAAACAAAAGGAAGAACAGACAGATATTGGGTACTTTTATTGGGGTCCCCATTCCAAAAAAAGAAAAAAACCAAAGTGACGCACACTGTTGTTAGTACATTTCCTTGTGTTAGAAACCTGACTTCATCTAAAAAAACGGAGAATGTTCACTTTTTAATAATCCGGTGCTTTCTGTCTTGCTCTGAAAGAATGATTTGAAAATTCGCGTTAGTAAGATGTATTTATTTGAAGTTTGTTTGTCCTGACCCTTTGTGTATGGTGACAACCAGTTATTTCGGTGTGTACTTTGTGTGTCTTTTCAGAACTGTATTATAGATTGTTCATTTTGGTGTTAGAATTCTCTACATGCACATGCATATATACATGTGTTTTAACATGATTGCTACTATATGGTAGACAGTACCTATATTATATCTTCTAAATTATATGAGTAATAAGTTTCTTTTCAACTGTGCATATTTACTTTGTACTTATGAGGATATTTCTACCTATGAAAACTTCAACAATAAATTGCTTCTAGTTATATAAACGTTAATATGGTTTAAAGTATATATGAGAGTATTTGACCTGTCTGTGTCAATTCGTTTTACACCGGCAAAATTTAGTTGTCTTCAAGTATATATACCTCTCTAAACATTAGCAACTAATTGCTTCTAAAGACAAAACTCATCGCATATATCCTTATTACATGGTGTACACCACAAGCAGTCTCTTGAATACCTTGGCCAAATTGATGATACTTAATGTTCTGTAAATTCGTATGTCGTCTCTACTGTACTTACGTGTAGCTTTTGGTGGTATCACGTTAAATCTTGAATACTTGTGCTTGTGACAGTTTTCTTCCATTAGCTTCTGAATATGTTCCATTCCAGCGTTCGAGCGGCAACTCGAAAATTTATTGGCGAACTTGGCTTCCGTAATGACTTTACACTATACTTGAATGAATTTGCTTGCTATCATTATCTTGTCATGACCGTATATTTGTGCTGTTTCACTGATCCACATGTTGTTGTGATTGCTTCTAATGACGTTCTCTTAGTCCTATAAGTAATCTCTACTTGAATTTAATTTCTTATCCTGCGACCTAGTTTTAGGCTTTCATTATAAGATATTGTCTTGGAAGTGATGCGTTCCTAATTTTGCTCTTATGTCACTCAATAACAATTGCCATACAGTACATGTCCATGCATCAGACTTGGGAATTATTGATATATATATTCTATTTGCCTAAACTGATAGTGTCTAAGAGTCCCTCCACGTGAGTTAGATTAACACGTTACTTAAAGGTAAATGAAAGTTATCATGTCCAACACAGGTCTAAAATGTTCAAGGTCGAAACTTTTTTTTTTTTTTTCCTAAATGAAGTTGCTAAGAGTCCCACTCATTGATCTGAAGTTTAACACGGTAAATAAAGATCCAAAATTATAGCTCTTGGTCATGACAAGATGAAAATATTGTGTGTTAGCATGAAAGAATATGGATGAGGCCTTTTCTTTATATATATATATTTTTTTTCCTATACAACTTTGTTAGTTGAATACATTGTAATGAAATCATTTTTTAGACAAAATTTCTGTAACATACATTTTTGTCCAAATTAGTTCCTCAGTTTTTCAGTAAGAAAAAAGTAGAAAATAGAAAAGGTAGATGTGAAGAGAAAGTGATGAATAGGGGAAAAGGATAAAGTGGTCAAAATATAGTGAAATCTTCATTATATCCTATCCAACTTTTTTGAAAACGGTAAGTTTTTTCCTGTGAAGGACTGTTTTCCACCTGGTGGAAAATCATCTATTCTTAATTTTCAACTAAATAAAATATCGAGAATATCTTCTTGTACAAGAACTTCCGTCAAAAACAAGCCTTTCCTGTATAATGGGCGCACCTTGGTCTATATCTGTGAATTGCTTACTGTTATTCGTCATGGTGTAGCTACAAAAAGACTAAATGATGTCTTTGACAGTTTTTTCGTTTGGATATGACAGGCTTTCCTGGGTCACAACAGTAGAATTTCTTATAAACTTGCTCTATTTAATACCCTGTAAGTTTTTAAGCCTTATTTTGTGTGTTGTCTCTTTCAACTACTGAGCAGCTTAATTATCTGTTCATCTGATTATCTAGCTAGTTGTCTCTATATTACCTAGTTTCTTGCTGTTATTTTTTTTTCAGATTGTCCATATGTCTCTTTGCAGCATATGTCAGACTGCACAGGCCTATTTCATCGTCTGTTACAGTTGGACTTCTTGAGTAATATTCTTAACACGATCATTTTTTCTTTCGAAGTCATGATTCGATGTCGTCTTGCGAGTGACTTGCCTGACCTCATGTTTACATCTTAGTGACTTCTTTTCCCTTAATCCTCCTTTTGAGCCTGGAAGCAACCTCATCAATACACTATCTAAGAAGATACTGTTCTCACCTGTGCTTATTTTGTGGTGACAAATGATTTTCATTTCCGTACACATTGGTATTGCTCAAAGGTCCGCCTTTGGCCTTCTTCTTTTGCAATGATTTTGCATAAAGTACTACTTCATTCAAGATTGAGATTCCATGTGTGTAGTTATCGTGAGATTATAGCGTTTTCGCTTGGATGAAACTAAGCGCTAGTGTCGACTATTGGAGAATCGAAAGCCGAGTTCAGAGGGTCTTACTTATGTTGTTCTACTATACACAGCAAGCGATGTATTGTATGATCAGTCGATTCTTGGTGGAAAGTTTCTCCATGAGTGATTTTTTTTATGTCTTTGGTCCGTAATATGTGCCGCTTACAAGAGGAGTTCCATGAGGGTGTTGTGTGATTGAAGACATTCCTTCGAAGTTAAAGAGAAATTCGTCTTTAGTTCGATTGTCACCACAATAGAGAATAAACGCTTGATTGATTGAGTTATATTAATGCTCCTTTAGTTTGGATTGTTATATAAGTAGTTCATTGAGTTCCTAAAGTCCGAAGGCATTTGAAATCTTTAATTTCTTTATTTGCTTTCATATCACGTTCCATTCTCATTTTTAGATGATGACGAAAAAATGAACTACAAACTTCCGTTGACTTATTTTATTAATAGAACATGACCATTTGGTGCATCAACTCTTGTGTAGACTCTTATACCACCATCATTACCTACGAGAACTTTCTCATCTCCTACAAGACCAGATAACTCCAATTTTCAATTAGGGGCTTTCAGAAACAATAGAAACAGAGTAACTTGGAATGTCAGTCGATGAAACTAATTTTCAGAAATTTTCACCAGAAGCCAGTTGCTGCTGCATCACTTGGTCAGGCTTCATTTTTTAGACTGTGTTTGCATTAGTTGATATGGAGGGCAGTGGTTGAATGAGTTAATTTACTTGATTTTCTGAATTTGAAAACTAATAATGCTGTGCTGTTCCAGGCTTATATTTATTTTTTCAAATTAAAATCATGCTAGAAGTTTTTGAGTAAGCAATACTAGGCTGACTGATTTCAGCCTTTCAGCTATAACCAGTTTATATGGCTGAAAAACTTCCATTACCCGATATGTTTTTATTTATTGCACTCCCTTTGTTTCCTTTATATGTCCCATTTCATAGACTAATGACCTATGCGAGTATTTTTTTGTGCAGAATTTTATGTGAGAATGTTTGTGGAATTCTGAAATAACAACTTTACTCTCCCTATGTTTTATTGCACATGTGTGGCGGTAAATAATAATTTTGGTCATTTTGTACCATAACCCATTTTGAAACACCCCTCATATAGTCAGTGTGGTTCAAGAACATACTGATCAATCGGGTTAAAATGTGAAATGGCAAAATTTTGCAAAAAGGAAAGGGTTATAAAACAGACAAAAATGCTTTGTTTGCACTATAAAAAAAACAAATTGCGCTCAATTAGGAGATACAAAGATGCTGGGGACAAAGATGAGACTAAGAAGCATGAGCCAAAGTGACTGTAAGACAACAACCTTGAAGCTAAAGACCTTCGTCTCATCATCTACATTTCCTCCCCGACTTCTTGTATCAGTATTTGTATCCTATTTGTGTTCATATTATTTGTTGTGAATAGGGCTAGTTACTTCAACCTAAGGAATGCTGTTGCGAGATTTGGTGGACTTTTAATGTAGTTTGGTTTTGACTTTTATATGAAGCTTCAGTTTTATGGGTCCTGTCAAAGTTTAAATTCAAATGCTTTTAATAATAAACTTGGTATAAAGCAACAATCCCAAAGCGACTGAACCCCAATACAAAAGAAATTGTCTTGTCTGACAAAACAATAATAAAACATGAATTTATCAAACAACACAGCCGTACCCTTCAGGCATGTATGACAAGAACAATCTCACCAATGTAAGATCTCTTACATTTATCATCATTAGGATGACAAAAATCCATAGATATAGATTATTCATGAAAACTACCCAAAAATGATTGAACGTGTGAATACATACATTTTTTTTATACCTGATATAATTTCAGAATTATGTATGGTCAAAACAGAACATTGAGCTGCATCTTAAGTCCAAAACATGCATGGTGTATAGTTTGCTGCCTCATTCGATTCAATTTTGAAAGAGGGAAACATAAATTTGATGTTGAAAACGTGTTGTAGGCATAAAATTGTTTGATATGAAGAAAGGGTAGTCCTGTACCCTGACACTTATTGGTTGGTTAAGCTAGGCCCAGTTTTATGGAGAAAACAAAAACTGCAATAGCAAACTTCAGAATTAATGGTATTTAAGTGAGTAAGTGCTTTTAGGAATTATAAAATGCTATGCTTAAACCAACTTCAAAATTGATGAGGGCAACTTCAATTGAAAGTAATTGTTTTTTGTCAACCATGGACAACTGACAAACCAATTGATGAAACTTACCCATATAAACAAGACACAATTGTTGTAAGGAATTCTATATGGTGGCCTCAAGATTTCACCTACATACGATCGGCAACTGAAATTTTCTATTCTTACATAATGCCCCATGTTGTTGTAAATTACACACAATGGCCTCGGAGGTTTTGATTTTCCATACGGTATGACAAACTAACCTATACCAAAAACCCTATACACAACCTAACCCACTCAACAAAGCAGTTTGGGCATATTCCACTCGTTGCATATTTACTACCGGGCAATGGTGTTAAAATGTTTGTTGACCCTATATACAACTTGTTCGACTTTCTATACTAATTTTACTAAATGCTCACCCTGACTGTAGCAGCATCGCTATAACTTAAGAATCAGAGGCTGAGAGGCTTCTTGTGTAATATGAATTTTTCCTTGCTTGCTGATAGAAATTTCATTAGAGTCAGGGCTCAATAGTTCACCTAGAGGAAGTATGATGCTTTGTGATATTGGTGTATCTTTTTTACAGGATTGAATGTTGCACAAGTCGTGAGATTCTGTGGGAGAGTTTCTTGGTGTTTAAAAAACTCTATTGTGAAGAGAGCACACACAAACATTTAACTTTCTATTCATGGTTTCATTAGTGATGAACTCATCTGGGCCCTCCATAAACACTTTTTTTATTGCTTACAAACACTGATTAGCAATGCAATTATCACATTCTTGATCGCCTTTCCTATATTATTAGTTGTAACTTACCAAAACGCATTTTGGTATCTTCCTACAGTCAATTCAACATGTTCAAAACCAAAAAAAAAAAAAAATGCAAGGCCATCTCAAATTCGATGTTTGAACTAAGATAAGCTTTTAATTTTTAAAAATGGTGTGTTTGGCGGTGCGTGTTGCACTCCAGTAGTGGTGAATGGATGATACATTAATGTATTGTAAACTCATTTTACCATTGTAGTGGAATATGGACTTGTTGACACATTTTTGGCCATTTAGACATAGAATACCCCATAGGTTTCTCAGACGTAGCTGATGTATGGGGGCATGGGGCTAAGCTTGATAGAATCTTGATATTCATCAAAAGTTATCTAGCAAGATGGATGAAGACTAAGTATATGTAAAATTACCCATAAATAGAAATGCTCCTGTAAGTGAATGTTTGCACATTGTCATTTTGGGGTAGATCGTAGAATTGGTTGAATGGATTTGGGCTGAAAGGTAGGTTTGACATGCTGTTGGGCGGTCTACGTGCTTGTGTTGGTGGTAGCAGCAGCCTCTTTATCCGTCCCCTTTTCCCCTTTTCTTCTCCTCTATTCTTTTCCCCTTTTATTCATTTAAGAATTTTTCTTGGGAGTCCATGCTTTGAGTTTGTTGCAAACAAAAGTTATGATAAAACTTTAAAATTACTGCTACATATTCGTCTTCATGGTGTAATGGTCGACTTTTGTGAACGCCTGCCTTGAAAGTGTGGCCATCAACCTTTATGAGGGACTTTAAAGTCTGTATGGAATAAGTTGCCTTCTTGCCTGTCTCTTGAAAGTCTTATTGGTTTACTTTGTATTTTCTTTATGATATGATATGTTTATTCTGGTGACTTAAACAAGGAACATCTACACCAGGTTTAATCAAGCAGACTACGTACAAGTGAAGATGGTTGCGTCAAGTCCAAAGACCCAGTGTTAAAGCCTTGCTGATTGCCTGGACATATATATCTTGCGCTTTGTTTTGGCTACTGAAAAAAAGCTCGAAAATTAATAACCGACCTTCAGTGTCTTTTCATTTTGGAGATGATGATAGAATAAATCTTTTATTTTCTTAAAAAAGCATTACACTTAAGAAGGATTTAGGAAATGTACTAATCTCAAGACTGAATAGTATTGACCTGCTTTCTTTATGCAGTTATTTATTATTATTTCTGGTTTTATTTCCTTTTTATACTAAGGCCACTACTATGATACAATCTATATACTTCTCTTCTTATTAATTGCACCACTTTGCCTTTCGGATTCCAGTTAATTTTTTGTGGATCGTAATAGTAGTGTTGAAGGTAGTAGTTGTTGAGCTGCCCACCACATGGGTGTAGTGTTAGAGGTTAATTACAAATATTGTAAGCATAAAGTCAATTCATCCCAAAAAGATACAAATAGTTATAAAGTAAAGTGGTGCAATTAATTGAATTTCCTAATAGGAAAACGTTGCAATTAATAAGAAACGAGGAAGTATATGGGCTCATATTGTTTGGGTGAGTGGTGTATCCTTCTAACTTTGATTTTCTATATGAACTCTCACACAAATTTTTCGAGGAGTTGTGAAAATATTCAAGTACAAAAGAATATAACAATATGTTTTATTTTATTGTCAAAAATAACAAGTTTATTAAAGAAACTTAATATTATGCTGTTAACCCGATATCATCCTCACATTTCTGTCTCCTTTGACTTAGTTTCACGACTCTTCAAATTATACATGTCGAATTATCTTCAGCAGTTGTTGATGAATGGCAATCAAGCCTCTTCGGGTACACCCTATCGATTTTGTCATTTGATTTCTTAGTTCTCATCAACTGCGTCGTCACCTAGTTTTTTGTGCATGACAAATGCCTTTTGAGCATTTTTGTTTGGATGTTTTTTTTCTATATGAAAAATTCATTATAACAAGAAAATGAAATACAAATTCATATGATTTCTTGTTCAATAGATTTGTTATATTTATATTTAGGCATGGCAAATTTCTTTTGAACATTTGTTTATTCTTTGCGTAATCCTATTGAACTCTTAAGACACATAAAGCATTAAACACTTCCAACGAGATTCTCGACTCCCTCTGTTCCTTGAATTCCATGAAATCTTATGAGGATCTTGGCATATTATTCATACATTTCCCAATACAGTTTTATATCTTTATCTTTATTACACATTTGTAAAGTGTAACACTGAATATTTAATTAATCTTTAATTTACATAATCAAACAAAATCCCATAATGATATATTATTTCTTATCACTATAGTTATTTACAAAATTCTCTATTTGTAAATGTTAGTAAAACACAATACATATCTTCATGGAACGAAGTACTAGATACTAGTATCTTGTGAATTTATGACAAATTCCACAAAATTAGTAATTAACTGTTTCCAGAACATTCTATGCAAAGTCTCTACATGCGCTGCCAATATACATTTTTCTTGTTATGTTAATTTGTAGCAATGCTATTAACACAGTAGATAATCCCAAAGATAGTATGACTTAACCAACTCTTTCCTTTATAGATGAAATCTCACCACTAAAGATTGAAAGATTTAATTGTTTTTAAAAACACAAACCAAACTAAAGAGCATAGAAAGCTTGAATTGCACAGGAAAATAAGTCCCATTCAAAAACTCAAGCTTTTAGCATGCAACTAACAATAGAAATGGCACATGCACAAGTTTTTTACTTTTAATCATTCAAAAGCGCCGTTTTCATTTCACTCAAATCAAGCCTTTAATACCAGAAAACAAATCTTAATGAGCTACTTTACAATTAATTAATCTAAGAATTCCTTTTAAGGATAATCATCTAACTTAGTAAGATGCATGCCAAAAAAGGCTTGAAACTAAGACTGATACAGAATACAAAATAACTAGAGAAGACTTGTTTCAAGCTCAGAATAGTAACGATTTGAGGCTGCTTGCTCTTGGACTTGAAGTTACATACTTGGGAATCTTTGATGAAAACAGCCCCTCAAATATAGTCAGTTTTAAGCTGCTTCAAATGCCTCCACATGTCATCAAGTCTTTAATTTATACTACATCAGTTGCCTTGTTGAAATTAATCTTTCACTGCTTCTGATTTTCAAGTCGGACAAATTTGGTCCTAACCTATTCTTTCAGGGATAAATTCACATTGATTCCCCCCAAGTTAAACTCAATAAGCCTTTGAAATTGTTGAAAAATGCATGAGTAAAGGTATTGAAACTGAGTGCAATGGGTCAGAGATTCCTCCTTAATTTAGCCCTTTTTAATCCTGATATGCACGAATTACCTAGATTTTCTTTGAGTCGGTAGTTTCTTGCCTCAATATACTTTATTGTCCCCATTAATTTCCTAATCCCGCCTTTTGATTTCTGATTCAAACAGCTCCATCGAACTTGAACATTGCACCAAACCTGACGCGTTTGTGAACTTGTTTCCTTGCTGTTAACTTAATGACGCCACTTGAATTCGAATTTTAATAAAGTAGTAACTCCCATTGTATGTTCTTAACGTCCCTTAATTCGCAGTTTATTGGACTTCAGATTAAAGCCACACCTGCATGCTGTCTTTAGATGCTATTTTGGACAACTTTTCTGTGACTTTCCTTAAATTTAGACCACATAAACTAGAGATCCTTCCTTTTCTTATATTTCCAAATATAAATATGTTTCATGTGTAATACATAAAATTATCCTTAAGCTGTAATGAATACAGGTAAATCAATTACATTCAGGAATGGATTACGAAAAGAGCAAATAATGGTAAAATTAGGTAGTAGAAGCTGCCCGTCATTATCTTCAAGTTCTGTTTCGGAGGCATTTTCTTTCTTGTAAAGTCCATGTACTCATCTTGCAAAAAATTATGTATCAAGTTTTTTGTCTGTGTTTTAGAGCTCTTCTTGTTTGCAATGTTGAATGCATTTATAGTTTATAATTCTTGTGAATCATATGTATGTGTA
>SNQN01004258.1:22849-35024 GCA_008642245.1 Bassia scoparia
TCAATGGTGGTCCTTTTCCCATCCAGTCGGTCAAGGGCCAGCTTGCAGTGACCAAACCTCCTCTCAAAGTAGCTTCTATTCCTGGTAAACTCCGGAGGGTTTTCGCCTAGCAAAGACTAATGGATCGGCTTCTCATGTAAAGGTACTCTCAACCACAGCCATTGCTCTGTCCATTCTTTCAAACACCCCAACCAGTGGCAAGTCGCGGTAGGAGTTTTGCATATGTATCCAGACTACACCCTTTCCCAACCTCCAAGCCTCCAAGGGCGATAGTTACCAACCAATTTTGATTGGCTCCCCGCCCCTGATAATGCTTTCAGACCAGAAACAGAGTCCTTGATGAAAACCTTGGTTGACATTCAAGCTCCAGGAGAAAAGTGGCAACCCAGATTGAACTTATGAATTCTCTGCACAGCACTTGGAGCCAGAGTTGGGACAAGCTGATACCCAGCATTTCAATATAGTTCAATCATCCAACAAGGTGAAAAATGTGAAGAGGGACATCCTGACACCTAACTTTAGCGTGACAGCAACATAGACAGGACCTAAATCGTGTGCGTGAATAAGCCTCTATCTGAGGGTGGGGACCTTAACCAGTATCCAAAAACTAGAAACCAAAGCCGATACAGTTTCACCAGCTCTGACAATCAAAATCTCTTCTCATAAGCTTTTGAAGAAGTCTGGGTCAAGAGCAAAGTGCAAGGACCATCATTCCCTTTAATATTCAGCCCATCTAAAATGATGTCCTATGGTTGTCAGGGTCCAGGGAATCTGGTACTCCTACAACGTTTCCTCTCTTCTTGGGGGCTTTGGCACAGCTTGGACCAGTTTGTCCTCGGAATGCCCAGCTGCTTCATCCTCTTGGTATCTATTGGCATAACCTGTCAACCTCCTCCTTATAGACCATGAGAGGACAGCCCACTGAACTTCCTCCTCTGAAGTTCTAAGGGGGAGACGCTGGAACCACTGTTGCTCCAAAACCCTCTGGTAAAAGAGGAATGCTGCTACTTGGTCTAACTAGAGGCAGGCTCGGACGGGCCTGGCCTAGAAGTTACGTTCTAGCAGTTTGATTTCATAGCGCGTCTTATTAATGGCTGGGAGTAACACTCACTGGTTCTTGCACGTTTAAGGACGACTGAGCCCTCAGACCTATTCTGAGAAATCACTATACTACCTCCGACATTCATACAATCGTTCAACACACAAGCCCAAAGAATGCCAAAAGGAAAAAAAACAATAGCCAAATCACAAACTATTCTAGACGAACCAAGGAAAAACTATAACGGAGTGCATGTAAATTGATTCAAAGCTAGGAATGGGAAGATAAAGTTACCTATTAATTTAAAAGTGGATAACAACAGGCATCTGATCAAGAAACAGGGAAAAATGGTCTGCCCAGGAGAGCTTCTGTCTCAACGAACAGCGATGCGATTACCAGGTTAGAATTGCAAAAATCTCGCTGTGTTGAGAATACTGTCTTCGAGTCTAGAAAAGTTTGTTCTCTTTGTATTCTTAATTGCTCTCTCCAAATTTTTTGAAGGTTTGAAATTATGAAATATGATAAAAAGAAAACGGAGGTAGAAGGTGACCCGCCATAAATAAGAAGAAGCAATCTCGGATTTAATCGCACGCATTGCACTTAACTGCCACTAATGGGGTGCGTTAATCATGTCATGCCATAAAGTTCTGAAAAAAATAAAACTGCCGCACAAGTATAAAACCGCTCACTAATCGAGGCTTCCTGGTAAACTGGGAGCAGTCTACTATGGTCTCGGGAGAATCATTGTTTCCAACCAGGGCAAGCCTTGGTAAAAAGGGAGCCAGAGTCCAATGACTCACTAAATCCTAGGACCTGGTAAAGTTTTTTTTTTGGACATTAGAACCAGGCCTGGGGATGTTGTAGTTGTTGGTATCTATTACGCCACCAGGCCCATATAACCACAGGGCCCATGTAGAAACTAACCCAAAGTCGGGCCTACATGCATGCACAAACTATCTACAGCGCCAAAGCGAGTCAAAAGTGCCTTAAACCAACTGGCAAAGTTTGGGCACATGTAATGACACCTACCTAGGTAGTTTTAACAAACAACTTGTCACGATTAAGTGAAGTGTTTGACATGCACGGCGAGTATAAAGAGTATAGACTCGAACCACCAAGGGCTGGTATAGTTCTCTATGAACAAACGATAACCTACATTCTCTCTCTAAAAATATTGAGCACCCTGGTTGAAATACTGACACCTCCATCGAAGGGGCTGATTCCTGGTTGCCACAGCGGTAGTTCACCGTGTTTTGGTAGGTACCACTGGATTGCCAGACCAGTCACCGCTTCACCAAACGCTCGTATCCATCTTTGCCACATCAAGCCTTTAGTACCATATGATGTTACCAACAAGTGATAATATATATAATTTCACCATATATATTAGCATTGGATGTACCTTTATTTTTGTAAATGCAACCCTTTCTTTTTTGGGACATGTGGACACAATCATACATATCGACATCTTTTTAAACCAAATCATTCTTCTGTTTTTCGTAGTTACTCACTGAGTCATGAACAACCTGGCTCAATATAGAATTGAATCAAAGCTTTCCCATTGTTATTTTTATTAAGCTAAAACCACTCACTTTTTTTCTTTTGCATACTGGCAGCATTTTTTCTCCCAGGCAATGTGTTTTTGTTGAACTAATACCCTTAAGTGTGTGCGCATTCGAAAAGCACTAATCAATCGAGGTCAAATGCTACTATCATCGTGATGGGTCATTCATGTTGGTTTGATGAAACCATCTGGGGTGTTAGAGAAACAAGTTTACCCCTAAATTCTTAAAACCTTTGAGTGACATCCATTATGGTGTTCACCGCTAAAAGAATTTATGTCAATAAATTTTTTGTTAAGACTCACTAAAGTTTTGATCACTAATTTATCACATATAACCCTAGACTCAAATAATATCACACATTTCGTTTATTGTTATCTTTTATATTTCAGTTATTCATAACAAAATTAATGAACATTAACAAATAAATTTAACTGCGGCCCAAACTAAATAACTTCCTCCGGTACTTTTTACTTGGAAATAAATTGATTATAAATGCGATGTTTACACAATACTTTGAAACATTTCTCCTATTTTCCATTTTTAGTAAAAAAAATCCTACTTTAATCACTTTTCCACTACTTTTCCTCTCTCTTCACTTTTTCTAATCTTAACACTCACTCCATTTTTTTATTTCATATTCTTCTACTACTTTTTCCTAAACCTACACCCATTTGAGCATGATTAGAACCTGCTACATCTTTAACATATAGGCTGACAGTGTGTAATTTTTGGGTACTATTCATTGTATTGTTCGTCAGTAAAAAAAATCATTCAATCCTCAACATTCTGAAAAATATATTAAAATTGTCTTACGATTTGTAACATTGTCCTATTAATACCAAACATTTCTCAACGCAAACTTAACATTGTCTTGATAATTTAGTTTGAAATGTTGACCAACAAATTTAACTCGCGTTATAACTCATTAGCCGGGATATGAGTTCTACTTCCTTACCACCCATTCATTACTTTTTTCATATTTTACTCATTTTTCTTTACTTTTCCTAAATCTTGCAACCCTTATCTACAATTTAATAAATTTCACAAGAAAATCCTCCCTAGTTCAATTGTTTCAAACTAAAACGTAACGGACGGAAGTATTAAGTTGAGTTCATTGGAATTTCAAGACACACTTCAGAGGTTGGTTGTGATTTTTATAGAAAAAGGGGAAATCTTAAATCCAAGTATTAAGGCATACAACTTGATGACGTCACGCCAAGCTTTTAAGAGTTGGGGCTAAACTTGCTCTCAGGTCTTCCTGCTGGCTGTGCTAAACCAAGCCACCTCTAGGCTGTGTATGGCACAAGACCTCTACAACATGGGTCCAATGCTTACTACCGTCCTGTCGATGGGTCTATCATGCTGCTCTGCTGAACCAAAAATGAAAAACTGGAATAACTGAAAAAAACAGAGGGGATATTGTCGTGGCCCTTTTATCAATTTATTGGTTACTTTTCTTTAACATCTTCACGAGTTACTTTTTATCAAATGAACTTAGTCTTCACATAATCAAGAAGTTACCTACATTGTAACTAATTCAATCAAAGAAGTGCAGCCAAAACAAAGTACTCCCTTCGTTCTATAATGTTTGTATATTCACTATTCATACATTTTTCCGGTAATGGCATATTTGTATCCATAATGATCAAATTGTTGTATTTTCAGAAAATTAATAATAATGGTTCTATTGAGATTAATCAGAATAAATCTCAATGAATATTACATTACTATAATTTATATATTCAACATAGTTAGAAGATTATCTCTTATATGTAAATTATGTTAAAAATCAGAAGGCACGATAATATGAAACGTAGAATAGGTAAGAATTGATGTCTTGACTAATTCAATTCAAGGAAAGCAGTGAGTCATTATATATGTGGAATATTGCGAACGCACGGGTTCTTCAGTCGAGTTGTTAGTACACTTTCTTAAGTTAATATACTCCAATAATAAACTTGCATTGGTATTTATTGTTATATACAAGCGAAAAGCTATCAATATACAATTTGTACTCAGAGTTGTTCTATTAAACATGACCTCATAAATTTTATTAATACTTAATCAATCATCATCATCATTACAAACTAATGTGATGTATAAACTACATACCCAACTTTGATGATAAGAAACAATGTTTGACTCTATCAACACCAAGTGAATTTGTCACAGAGTCAACCAATTGTTAGTGTCTGACTTAACAATCTGAGAAAAACCAACAGTGTATAAGTAGTTCTGTCAAACTTAATGACAATCAACATCAAGAGATGTTAGTCCTTCTTGATGATATGGAGATTTCTCAACAATGCATTGAATTAGTTGTGTTGCCCACGAAAAGAATAGAAGTCAATATGTCTATGGATAGACACATCTATGGTTTAAGTCAAGCCCCCCAACATATACTCTTCCCAGTTTTGAACTCGCTACGGTACAACAGCAGAGATAATTTTCAGTTCTATAGTCATCTGCAATAATTACCTTGGGACAGCAACCTCAGAAAAAACACACACCATAAGACTAGCCCAAGGAAAGATAGATTTAATTAGAAAAAGGCAAAAGTCCCCCAACTTAGAATCAGAAAAATGCCAGTTACCCAAAATTCATTTAGGATTATAAGTAGCATAGGCAATAGTAGGCCTCAATTCACAAGTACCTTAGCTTGAAACTGGTATGTTTAAAAGAGCATTAGCCCAGCATTAAAGATGTAGTGTCCTAAAAATTAATAGGAAAGAGACTAATTGTGTGGACCACATTCAGAAGTATCAGGCCTGGCCATATTAAGATTTGTAAGAAATTGACAATGATTCTCCTCTTAAACTTCAAGGTCATCTACGTTAGGTTCTCACGCGATTCTTTGTGTTAAAAGCCTTCAAGCCTTGTGCAAATCTACAACTCACTTTCCTTCGGCTCAAAGATGATACTAGAGTCCTATTACCAATGGCCCTTCTTACTCGAGGTAAAATAGTAACTCCTTAAGTCTCACTTTATTTTCTGGGGCCTGCAATTGCTCTTTCTCATTGCAACAACGCAATTAGGATCATGCCCCCTATAGTTAGATTATTATAAATGTGCACGCTCAATAGTAGGATTACATTGTGTAGTGGTAGCTACAGTAAGTAATATATATGAGTTAAATTCGAGACAAAAGAATACAATTACTTATATTAAGAGTAACTTATTGAGGAATGAAATCAATCCTTCTACATTAAAATACACTCCGTATATACTTAAAATTGTTTGGGGGAAAAAAATAAAGGTAACTAATGTTATCTTCTAGGTGAATGCAGTTTTCTATTTTTGTCTTAAGATACTTTTTCACCATAATCAATAGTTCGATTTCCTTGTTAAAATACAATTATTTTTAAACAATTGATGTTACTTTTCACGTAAAAAACAGTAATCTTTCAGCAGAATTGAACTTTTTGTAATCTTAAATGATAGTTCATTGTTGTGGGTTACTACCTAATGTTTATATTCATTTCTTAGTGTGGTATATTTGTTAATTTTGTTCAGTTGTTATTTCATCACTTTAATTGTGGAGAACTTTGTTGTAGAAAATATGGACAATTTGCTAAGGATCAAACTTACTAGAATTGTAGGTTAATCCATTCTAGTATGATGATCATCAAAACATAGAGAGAGAATCATAATTGGTGTTTGTATTTCAATGAAGAGAACAATTAATCATAGTTCATTAAATGATCATGACCCTTATATATAAGAGTCATAATAAAGTACTGCCTAGTAGAAGCTAGTATATAAGGAATGAACCAATCACAACTTAGTATTAGGATTGTCGAGCTGGACAACATATAACAAACACCTAACTAACTTTAACTAAATATAACCGACATAAATGTAATTTTATAAATAAAGAGAAACCAAGTTCTCATGCGACTGCTTGCTGCTGCTTGTCATGCCTTGAAGCATTAGTACTTCCAATACCCCCCCTCTCTCTCAAACTAGGAGTGGTCTCAACCATTCCGAGTTTGGATAATAAGTCCTTGAAGTGTGGAGAAGGAAGGGCTTTAGTAAACAAATCAGCTAGTAGAGATTTAGTGGGAAGATAAGTCAATTGAATAAGACCCTCAAGCACCTTGTCTCTTGTAAAATGGTAGTCAACCTCTARGTGCTTTGTTCTATCATGGAAAACAGAATTTTTGGCTATGTAAATAGCTGATTGATTGTCACAATGGAGAGTGACAMGAGTGAGCTGTTGAACACCCAATTCTTGGAGAAGCCTCACAAGRCAAGTAACCTCACTGGCTGCTGAGGCCATGACTCTATATTCAGATTATGAGGACATTGTGCAAAATTATTTTAGGACTTAATATAATAGAACCAATATGTGTAYTGACAATTGTTGTTCCATCAGGTATAACAATGGACCCTTTCCATGTTTGATAATCATAAAACAGACTTAAATTATTGCATATATGATCCGATGCACCATTGTTTATGACCCATTCTGTTTTAAGACAAGAAATTAAGCAAATATTACCTGCTAAATTAGTTTGATAAGAGACCTAGGGATCAGATTCAGCCACTAAGCTTGTTATTGAAGGAGTTGGTGGTCTTTTGTTGAGAACATCAATCAGATAGCTGTATTGATCAACACTGATGCTTGGAGCTATTGTCGTGCTTGTTGTGTCAGAGAAACAAGATTATTGTGAGCTTTGTACTGATGCAGCCATTTTCTTGTCTTTGAAACCTTTAAACCCAGGTGGGTACSCATGTACCTTGAAGCACCTTTCATAATTGTGTCCTGGGACCTTGRAGTGAGAGGAATAATAAGAAGATGCAGGCCTTCTATTATTTTTGTTGCTATTGTAGTTCCTTCCTCCATTTGGAACTGTAGGTGGTGGGAAATTTCTAGTTTATTGTAGTCTTTGTCCTGTGTTAATGGCCTGGAAGAAGGAGTTGCAAGAGCCAATGGTTCTGAAAGAGTTGTAGCCTAGGATAATTCTTTATGATCCTCTTCTTGGGAAAAGAGTTTGTAAACCTCAAACAGGTGTNCCTGGAAGAAGGAGTTGCAAGAGCCAATGGTTCTGAAAGAGTTGTAGCCTAGGATAATTCTTTATGATCCTCTTCTTGGGAAAAGAGTTTGTAAACCTCAAACAGGTGTGGTAAGACCTTCATCATCAAGATATTGCTTCTAATGGCTGAAAAATGGTCCTTCAATTTCATCATGAACCTGATCAGTCTTCTGTCCTCTTATTATTGTTTTAACAACCTTCCTGGCAAGTTACAAGTASACTTGTTGCAGACATAGGTTGGCATTGGATCAATGGTGTTTAGATCATCCCAAATTACCTTGAATTTAGTATCGTATAAAACTCAAGAACAGACATCATGCCCTGATCAATCTCTGCAAGCTATTTTCCCAAATTGTAAACCTTGGTATGTGAACTATATGCAAATTTTTCTTCAAGATCTTTCCAGATCTCATTAGTAGTGTTAAAGGTCATAACACTTTTTGCTATCTTTGGATCCAGATTAAAAATGATCCAGGACATCATCAAGTCATTGCACCTATTCCATTCTGACAATTCTAGTTCAGAAGTGGGTTGTGCCAGAGTACCATGTAGAAAGCAAGGGTAGTTTATTTCTTGTTGAAAAGGCCATGAGGATACATTTTTTCCAGTTTACAAAGCTTGTTCCATTGAATTTAATGGAAACAATCTGTTGTGGTGTATAGTCTGAAGGGTGAATATAGTAGKTGCTAGCAGGGTCATTGTTGGGCAGTAATTTGGTATTGTTGTTGTTATTAGTTTCAGAAGCCATTGCTAGGAAGAAGGGTTTGGATTTAGGAAAGAAAAATGGCAAAGCAAACTAATCACAACAAACAACAATACTGAAGACAAAATGGAATCAAACAAGGAGCAACCAAAACAAGATCACAACWGAAAAATAATCCCAAAAGGAAGAAATCAATCAAGGAAACTATACCCGAGATTAAATCGACAAACCCTTAATAGTGTTTGATCAAACACAACATATAATTGGAGGTAATTTGCAAAGAAGAATTGGAGATAACCTTAGTTTGCAATTGCAGGAAGGTTGTTGAAGAAAGAATCCCTTAATTCCAAAATTTTGCAAAAGGTCTTGAACGCCTCTACATTAAAATCAAAAAGTAGGTGTTCCACGCAAAGGCTGTAAAATCTGAGGCAACTCGCCGGCCAATGTAGCAAGCAATTTGATCCCCGGGAAAACATTTCTATTGAGGCAACTGCAACCACCCGTTAGAAAAAGCATTGCAGAAGCTGGACACGCCGGGTAGGCTGCCACAWGCGAATTGAAGAAGGTGATTTCATTCATTTCCTTTACCTGCTTTAGTAGCATAGATAGGGGGAACTCGTGGGTTCGATTCCTCTCTCTCGTTATCGCTCTCCTAGCGGCCTTCCTTCTTTCGCCTTCGAAAACTATAGGAGGCTGTATTGGCGAGATCCAACGGTAAACAGCTGGACCTCATTCAGTCAGTGTTACTAAGCTAGAAGGTGCAACTGATTATAGATCTWYGATTTTTTTGCACGGCTCCGCTTTGAGATTTGAAAATTTTGGGGCATAAACCGAAAGAGGAGTCATCCCTGCGGTGTTCAATGGTCACTTATGCTATTTCAAACTTGGACGAAGTTGTAGTGAACATATGAGTCGAACTCATCAGTTTGAGGCTTGATCGGAGGAAGAGAACTAAGTATAGACCTTTTATCGAACACTGGTGGCTCTGAACCATGTAGAAAATCTAGACATTGCTAAGGATCAAATTACTAGAATTGTAGGTTAATCCATTCTAGTATGATGATCATCAAAACATAGAGAGAGAATCATTAATTGGTGTTTGTATTTCAATTATAAGATGAATTAATCATAGTTCATTATATGATCATGACCCTATATATTAAGAGTCATAATAAATACATCCTAGTAGATGCTAGATACAAAGAATGAACCAATCACAGCTTAGTATTAGATTGCTGAGCTGGACAAAATAATAAACACCTAACTAACTTAACTAACTATAACGACATAAAATTAATATATAAAGAGAAAGCAAGTTCTCATGCTACTGCTTGCTGCTGCTGTCATGCCTTGAAGCAGTAGTACTTACTAATATTTGTAGAACTAATTTCGATCATACAAACAACCATGTGAAATAGTTTAAAATATGGATTGTGATATTGAATTCAATAACTTGTACATGAAGGTTCACACCTATTTCCTATTGGGAGAGTTATAACAGGTGATGTAACACAGAAACTATTCCCAGGCTTCTTCACCTTGTATTATGAATCCAACCCATGTTCACACATTACTAGAAGTTGAAAGGTGGGTTGAAGAATGGGAAGCATATCTTTATGTTTCAAGGAAGTACCATCATTTGGCATATGACAAATGGTATCTACACAAACAATGTGGTGTCCAAACATTAATCCTTGTAATGCTTCCTGAACTGTCGGTCTCAAAGTATGTAAAATATGTTTAATTCGATAATTATTATATTATGTATGTGTATTTATATCAAAAACTTTATGTAACCGTTCTCGTTATTTCTATATTTAAATGGATGTAAGAATACATTTAGGTGATTGTTTGAACATAACATGCATTTTATATTTGGAAATAATATATAATTAATTCTATCTTAATCTATTACTAGCTATTGACCAATAACGACGGGAAACAAAATCGGTGAGGCATTTTCTTGGAGACTTGAGTGTTGAACTGATTTGTGTGTTATTTTATTTAGTCGAGGTTTCGGTAATCCAAGGATTGCATGGAAACTTCCATTAGAAATACTTGTCATCCCCTTAATGAAGTTGAATTGAATGGTGTGGACCGCCTTCATCTTCATCAAGGTTTATCACATCCTCATTATTTGTTATGTCTCTGATTTGCTACCACTTTCCATTTCTCTATTTTCTTCCCTTTCCTTCTTAGAAAGGTGGTGAAATACCTATATTTTGTCCTTACAACCCGCCTTTACCGTGCAAAGAGAACAACTACACAGGGCCCCAATTTTATGGGGGCCCCAAACTAAACCCAACAACCTAAATGAAAATTAAAAAAAAAATAAAAAATCAAAAAAAAGAAGAAAAGCAAATAGACCATTAAGACCAACAACAGGTACAACATGCTAGCGTTCATCTTATCTTGTCATCTTCTTTCTCTTCTTCATTCTCCCAAAATCCCAAATTCATGCCCTTGCCCTCTTACTCTTATCAATCCTTTCATATTCCAATCAAATTTCATTAATTCCCTTAATTTTTTTAATATTCATATGTCATTCATGTACTAATTTCTCATTAAGTTCTTATTTTACTCAATTTTTTTTGGAAATTCCATTCGTGTACCACCGAGTTTCTGCCAAGTCCATTTCGTACCATTACTTTTTTTAAAATCAAGCCATTACCATTAAAATTATTGTATAATCCAAAACTAAACATCCTACTCTTCATTTCGTCAAGTGGTTATTGGGGAGTTAATTGGTCTTTAGGGGGTTAAAAGCGTAAATATCTAATTGAATTTAATACCTATTTAATTCCCCAGCTCTTCATTTCTCTGGTTCTTCCTCAATTGCTGAGGTCTAAGCTGCCATGGTCGACACTATTAGAGGTTGCWAACTCCCCAAAACAGCCAGATCTACGAATTCGTCTATGCTACAATAACCTCGCGAGCTGGAGATACCACAACGAGCTACCTCCAATGAACTAGCCACGACCAAAGGAGTTAGTGGTGGGCTTGCCTCCCACGAGCTGCTGGTGGTTGGGTACTCCCTCACCGGGGTCAAAACCTTTCGCGCAACCAGCTCGTTGCCATATACTCCTTATGCCCAAGAATTGAATCCAAAACCTCTCTAGATTCAAAACCCCTTTAAATTGTGAAAAGTTGTATTTAGAAATAGTTGTTGGGGTTTTTTCTTCTTYCCCATGGCTGCTAGATGTTGTTGAAAAAATCAGCACACAAAACCACCACTGAACGAGGAAGAAGGAAAAAAAATAAAATCCCACACATACACTCTCTCTAACTTTTTCTCTCTATAGTGTTTTTCTGAGAGAGACTTAACAATAGGATGTTACAYTTTGGATTACACAATAATTTGAATGGTATGAGTTGGAATAAAAAAACAAGTAACGGTATGAAATGAACTTGCCACAAACTCAGTGGTACAAAATGGAATTTTCCATATTTTTTTTTGCAATTACTTCACCTTCATCTTTCATTTTTCAATGGAAGAATCAATTTTGCAATTCTTTCTCTTGATTTTCGTTTTCAATCAAACGGTTAAATTTTTCATTCTTTATAAATTTTCAAAAAAAAATTCAACTTTTTTGGGTGTTTAGTATTATATATTTTTWAAAAAATTCATTAGGGCCCCATTTTTTTTAGATTGGAACAGGGCCCTGAAATTTAACGGGATGAACCTGTGTCCATAGCCCAAGACGACCATTGATAAGACACCCCTTGCAACACACAAGCAAAATCGAGAGAGCTAGATAGGACCCTAACAAGCCCTAAAAAGGCAAGTTTCCGTTACACTAGGCACCTTTTCAAGTACTAATCACCCCTAAAA
>SNQN01004258.1:36604-53312 GCA_008642245.1 Bassia scoparia
AGTGACAGGATTGCTTTGATCTTTGTTGGGACGATCTCGATAACTCGAGAGCTAATGACAAAACCCAAGAGCTTGTCAGAGGTGACTCCGAATGTACATTTTTGCGAGTTAAGGCGCATGTTGAATTGTCAAAGTCTTTGGAAGAACTTCCTTAGTGCAAGGGTATGTCTTTCACGGCCTTTTGATTTGACGAACATATCGCCGGCATAGYCCTCTAATTCTTTATGTATCATGTCATGAAGCAGAGTGGTAGCAGCTCGTTGGTATGTGGRGCCTACATTTTTGAGACCAAAAGGCATCATAGTGTAGCAATATAGTCACCACGAAGTGGTGAAGGTTGTCTTTTCCATGTCTTCTTTGGCCATTTAGATTTGATTATATCCCGCATACCCATCCATGAATTAAAGCKAGGCATGATTTGTTGTGTTGTACTGTCTARGAGAACGTCTATGTGTGATAGAAGGAAGTCGTCTTTCAGACTTGCTTTGTTTAAGTCACGAAAATACACATACATTCGAACCTGTCCGTCTTTATTAGGTACTAGAACGACATTTGCTATCATTGAGGGTAATTAACGACCCTAATGAAGCCTGCATTGTGTTGCTTGATGACTTCTTGTCGAATGTTAAGGGCAACATCTAGTTTCATGCGACGGAGCTTWTGTTTGACTGGCTTAGCCCCCTCTATGAGCGGAATTCTGTGTTGTGCGATGTCTGAATCCAACCCTGACATGTCTTCATAGGACCAAGCAAAAACATCCCAGAACTCTTTTAGTGTTGCAACCACTTCATCCCTTCTTGCGGACTCAGTGTCAGACCAATCTATATCTCCCGCAGCGTGTCGTACCGTTGTCGGAGATATTTACCTTTTCTGTTTGCTCGATGACGGAAGTTTTCTTTTTCGTGCTCTTCCACTGCCTTTATTAACTAATTGTTGTTTTGTTTGTTTGCGAGTTGTGAATTAAAGCAATCATAAGAGGGAAAAGAAGAGTAAGCAGAAAGGAGCATGTTATTAAACTTTGAAGAGAGTARAGATAAGTTTGTCTTCGAAGAGACTTGATTGACAAGGAAAAGGGGGACACTAGGCTCCTTGACAGACTTAGGAGGACATCCCCTAGGACTAGCTATCCTAACTTCTATGACCCTAGACTCAGACTCAGTCTTAGATTCAGAATCATCGAACATTGGTCCTTCGCCCATGGTGCATTTGATGACCTTGCCTCCTGGAGTAGTTATCTTCACGGTTTTGCGAATTAAGTTTGCGTAAATGGGGGCTTACCACATCTGAAATCAGATTTGAAACCTCCATAAATTGACAGATTCTCTTGAAGCAGCGAGGCCAAGGCGATGCGTTCTAATGGGGGGTGGCGGCGGTAGAGGGGGCTGCTCAAGTTGTGGTGATGGCGYCGGTGGAGGGGGTTGGTTGTAGCTGGGTCAGGTTGTGGTGATGGCGTGGGAGGAGAGGGGGTGGTTGAATGGAGGGGGTGGTTGTAGTTTATTTTAATTTTTTTAAGAAAATTAAAATTTAACCATGGTTAAGCTAAATTTAACCATGGAGGTTATTTTGTGGAAGAAAACATGATTTGAGGGATTTAATATGGACAAAAAAAAAGTGGGTATACTGTGGAAAATGCGATTTAAAGCCCTTTAATGTTATCGTAGTTGACCCTCTTGGATATTTGTTTCACTTCAAAATGAGCAAAATTAGTCCACGATTCAGAATTATAATGACAAGTCATTGGTATTTGTTAAAGTTGTCAAGGATGCAATTGCGGCTACTGGATTGCTTCATTTGGCAGTATTGACGCCTAATTTCGCGCTATTTTCGATGAAAAATAGGCCACAAAGGTTAATTTTTGTTGGGGATAGCAATTTGRACTCTTTATATAGATTAGGATAGTGGAATCGTGGAAGTATGTTTTGTATAGAGGGTTATGTTTAGCACTCAAATCTTTGTAAAAGCAAAATTAATCTTAAAAATAAATGAGCTAGACAATTCAGTCAGCATAGTTTACGTTCGTTTTTATGAAAAARTAAGAGATTGAATTATWATTTGATTATTAGTCAATTTGTCACAAGGATTAGTAGTGGTGGCTGTGTTCTTATATTTAACACTTTTATTACTATGTATAAAAGTATTATACATAATGAATCATTTTAAAATGTAGGCTTTTGTTTAACAAATCGTCTGAYGAACCGCGCGCGTCGCGCGTTGTGCAACGYCTAGTACATAGATAGATTACATGTGCGGTGRAACGGCTGGTAGATAGATAGATTTMGAACATCAACTAGATAGATCAGGAATTTCTTGGAATAGAAGGAGTACACTAATCGAGTATAGATACTTAATTACTTAGTAGTTGGTGATTTAGAAGGGCGTGTGGCAAAGAGTACACCGCTTAGTCGCTCACAAAATCTTTGATCACCGTCTCTCTATGCTTGACACACATGCACAATTTCCCGGCAAAATTGCACCACACAAATTGACCACCTCAATTTCCAAAAATGCCCCTACTTCTCCGGCCAACACCTCTGCCACTCTGCCACCCATTTTCCGGGACACACCTCACTCTCTCTCCTCCCACGCCCTCCAACTTCCTCCGCCTCCGAAAACCGCCGCCGTCTCTGCCCCGTCACGCGACACGCGACGTCGACACCTTCACCGAGAGGTCCGGTTACCTCTTTAAACTGAGCGTGTCGGAAGCGGAGTCACTTGCTGAGTATGATGTTGCGAAAATCGGGTCGATTTATAAGAAGAAGCCTTTGATTATGGCTCGTAGGTTGTTTCAGATTGCTACTACTCTTGGAAAGTGGTTTGGTGTTCGCTATACTGATGCTCTTTTGGATAGAGCTGATCTTATGTTCAAGGTGAATATTCCGTCTTTCTCATCATTTTGTTAGCAATTGTGTTTTTCTTTTAACTGAAATTATTTAAATTTGAAATGTTCATTTTTAGTTCATTTGATAATGACAATTACAGTAGCGGAGCCAGGATTTGATTTGTTACTTGTTATTGACTAGAATTACACGATAAAATTATCTTGAAACACGTGTTAATATTAATGGGATATGACTTGCCAGAGATTAGAGTGTAAGTGAGTCGGATTCGTTAATGATCATTGTCGAAGTTTGATGCTTGTATTTTCTAGCTTTGATGGTTGTGCAAGTAGTAATGAATTTTCAAGCTCAAGATAAGGGATGACGTTTATAGATTAAAATGTGGCCAATTAGTTCATTTGAGAATTAGCTCAAGGTAAGTAGTGATGAAAGAAGCGAGATGACCTGATCTTAAGTTAAGAACAAAATTGGCCTTTGAGTGCCTTAAGTGAGGCGCGCCTTTGCGCTTTTTGCAAGTAGCTTAGACCCGAGTTATTAATTGATGTGTTTCCATTGTTTTTATAATATTAACCATCTACAACGACTACCAAAGGTTTTTTTTAAAAAGTTTCAATCAATTTCTTTGCATATAAGAGACTTTTTCATTGAAATTTTAGCACCATGATAACAAAAAATATCTAATATGCTAGGTGCGCCTCGCCTACAAAATGCTCGCACCTTTGCATTGCGCCTTGCGCCTAGGCTCCAAGGACCCTTTGCACCTTGGTGCGCCTTGCGCCTTTTAAAACTAAGGTAGTTTGACACCTGAATGTGCTGCCGACTAGTGCTTGTTGATAGTAGGAGTCCAAGCCTTGTGCACGGAGAGACTTGTGTGCACTGAGTTTTTTAGGAGAGTTTTTTTAAGTCACTTAAACGCAAAGTTGACACAATATAACGACCTAACAACACACACAAGATAAAAGCTATGTTACTCAGAGTCATGTACCTATATCCGACATGGGTATGTGTCTAGGTGTTCGACTCGTCTAATTTGTGATTTTTTTTCAATATTTTATTCCAAATTGGAGTGACAAACTGTGGTACCCATGGTACTTGAGACAAAATAAGGAGTTTGAATAATATAGGCAAAAAGAATTTTGTAAGTAAGCCAGATGGGAAGTCAAAGTGGAAAATCAGAGAATATTAAACCAGAAGAAAACTTGATTGGAATGATATTTACTTTCCACTTCAGATAGGGAGTGTTTCATGAAGAGAGTTTTAGGGCAAAAAGATAGGTTTGGACCTGAACTTGATTTGAATGATGTTAATTTTCCATTTTAGATAGGTAGTGTTTGATGAAGAGAGTATTGGGACAAAAAGATAGGTTTGGACCCTTTTTAGATTATAGTTTTATCTAGTAAAAAGTAAAAACTCAAGGGTTTGGAATCCTTATTGGACAATTCGATTCATCATGAATGTTCATTCTACCATTCATCTAAAATAACATCTTCAATAAAAAATAATGTACAGAAATCTGAACAGAAAACTGTATTGTACATGGTCATAAACTTTCTTTGGATCATAATTTCAAGAATATTGGATACTTATTATTTTGTTTGAAAAAAAATTAAATATTGAGACATGTCTAACAATATTAAACTATAAAAATTAAAGTTATGGTTTTCCCCCTAAATTATAAGTTTTTTATTTTTAGTACTTCCTCTTTTTTTATTAGATGCATGACTTTGACTTTTGGGGATATTTTGGCAAAATTTTGACTAGGTGATTAGGTGTGTTGAATGTGGGGAAAAGTTATGTAGTCCCACAAAAATAGAGATTAAAAAGTATTGATGGGTATTTTAATAGAGTAGGTGGGGTCCCCACAAAAAAGAGATTAAAAAGTATRGATGAGTATTGAATGTGGTCCCACAAAAAAGAAAAGAAMAAAGAGAGATTAATGGGTATTTTATTGGGGTCCCCATTCCAAAAAAGGAAAAAAACCAAAGTGACGCAACTGTTGTTAAATTTCCTTGTTTAGAAACTGACTCATCTAAAAAAACGGAGGAAGTACTTTTTTTAATAATCCGGTGCTTCTGTCTTGCTCTGGAAAGAATGATWTGGAAAATTCGGATGAGTAGATTATTTATTTGAATTTTTTGTTTGTCTGACCTTTGTGTATTGGTGACAACCTATGTTTATTTCGGTTTGTGTACTTTGGTCTTTTTAAGATGATTGTATTAGATTGTCATTTTGGTTTGTGTATAATTTCTACTGATGCATGCATATAACATTGTGTTTTTAACATGATTGCTTATACTGGTACGGAGTACTATATTATATCTTCGTAACATTTATTAGTAATTAAGTTTRTTTTTCAATGTGCATATTTACTTTGTACTTATGAGGATATTATCTACCTTGAAAATTCAACAATAAATTTGCTTCTCAGTTAATTATAACGTAATATGTTTATTAAGTATATTAGATGTATTTTGATGTCTGGTGCAATTGCACCGGCAAAATTTAGTTGTCTTCAAATTATATATACCTCTCTAAACATTAGCAACTAATTGCTTCTAAAGACTAAAACTCATCTGCATTTACTTTTAATGGGTATCTACCACAAGGCAGTTTCTGAACTTGGTCCAAATTTGAATTTAATTGGTGTCTGTAAATTCGTTGTTTTAGTCTACTAGTCGACTAACTTGGTATGGTGTATCACTTAAATCTTGAAAACTTGGTTTGTGACAGTTTTTCTTCCATTAGCTTTCTGAATATGTTCCTATTCCAGGTTCGAGCCGCAGAACTTCGCAAATTATTGGTCGAACTTGGTCCGGTAATGATTTTACACTTTTATTATGGAATAATTTGCTGCTATCTTATCTTTGTTATACCGTGATATTTGTGCTTTTTGTTTAGCATGTCCACATGTTGTGTGTGCTTCTAATGGTTTGCTAGTAAGTAGTGATCTCTACTGTTGAATTATTCTCTTCTGGACCTATGTTTTAGGCTTGTTCATTATAAATGATTGTCTGTGGAAGTGATGCAGTTTCCTAATTTTGCTCTATGTCACTCAGATAACAATGTCCATCACAGGTACATGTCCATGCATCAGACTRGGYATATTTATTGATATATATATTTTTTATTTGCCTAAACTGAAGTGTCTAAGAGTCCCATCCACGTTGAGTATGAGGATTTAACACGTGTACTTAAAGGTGAAATGAAAGTTATCAATGTCCAACACAGGTAAATGTTCAAGTGTCGAACTTTTTTTTTTTTTTTTTTTTCCTAAATGAAGTGTCTAAGAGTCCCACTCATTTTGAGTGCTGAAGATTTAACACGGGTGAAATAAAGATTCCAAGTAATATAGCTCTTGGTCATGTGACAAGATGAAAATATTGTTGTGTAGCATGAAAGAATATGGATGAGGCCTTTTCTTTTATATATATATATTTTTTTATACAACTTTGTTTAGTTGGAATACAATTGTAATGGAAAATCAATTTTTTAAGCAAAATTTCCTGGGGTAACATACATTTTTGTCCAAATTTATGTTCCTCAGTTTGTTTTCATGTAAGAAAAAAGTAGGAAAATAGAAAAGGAGATGGAAGAGAAAGGATGAATAGGGGAAAAGGAAAAGTGGTGTCAAGAGATATAGTTGAAAATCTGTCATATACCTATCCAACTTTTTTTGAAAACGGTAAGTGTTTTTTTCCTTGGAAGGACTGTTTTCCACCCGGTGGAAAACTATTTTCTTAACTTTTCAACTAACATAGAAATATGAGAAATTTTTTGTACAAGAGACTATTCCGTCAAAACAAGCCTTCCTTGTAAATGGGCGGTGTGGGGTCTATATCTGTGGAATGCTACTTGTTATTTCGTCATGGGTGGTAGCTACAAAAAGTACTGAAATGATGTTTTGAACATGTTTTTTTCGTTGGATATGACAGGCCTTTCCTGGGTCTACAACAGTAGAATTTCTTTTAACTGCTATTTAAACTACCCCTTGTAAGTTTTTAAGCCTTATTTTGTTTTGTTTGTCTCTTTGCACATCTGAGCAGCTAATTTCTGTTCKTGCTGATATCTAGCTAGTTTGTCTATATGTAATTTCCTTAGTTTCTTGGTTATTTTATTTTGATTGGTCCATATGTCTCTTTGCAGGCATATGTCAAGATTGCACAGGCCATTTCATCTAGATCTGTAAGTTGACTTCTTGAGTAATATTTCTTACACACGATCATTTTTTTTCTTCGAAGTCGATGATTTGATGTCGTCGTGCGAGTGATTGCATGACCTCATGTTTACATCTTGTGACTTCTTTTCTCCTTAATCCTCCTTTTGAGGCCTGGAGCAACTCATCAGAACAATCTAAGAAGATACTGTTCATTGTGCTTATATTGTTGTGGGTTGACAAATGATTTTCATTTTCCTACAACAATTGGATTGCATCAAAGGTCCGCCTTTGGCCCTTTTCTTTTTGCAATGATTTTGGATGAAGTAACTACGTTCATTCAAGATGAGATTCCATGGTGTATGTTATCAGTGGATGATAGCGTTTTGGTGGATGAAACTAAGGCTAGTGTCGATTAATTGGGAAGAACGGAAGCTCGAGTTCAGAGGGCTTACGTTATGTTGTTTATTACACAGGCAAGCGATGATGTATGATGCAGTGAGTTTGGATGGAAAGGTTTTGGCATGAGTGATTTTTTTTATGTCTTGGGTCCCTTAATATGTGGCTCGCTTAAATGGAGGGAGTCCATGAGAGGGTTGTGTGATTGAAGCATTGCCTTCGAAGTTAAAGGAGAAATTCTGTCTTTAGTTTCGATTGTCACAATAGGTAGAATAAAGCTTTGATTGTTTGATTGATATTAATGCTGCCTTTAGTTTGGATTGTTATAATAGATGGTTCATTGAAGTTCCTAAAGTCGAAGGCTTTGAAATTCCTTAATTTCTTTATTTGCTTTCATAATCACGTTCCACTTCCATTTTTCTAGATGGATGACAAAAATTGGAAACTACAAACTCCTTGACTTATTTTATTATAAGAAACTGACCATTTGGTGCATCAACTCTGTTTGTAGGACTTGATACCACCATCATACCTAGATGAACTTTCTCTTCTACAAGACCAGATAACTCCATTTTCTAATGAGGTGGCTTTCAGAACAATAGAACAGGAACTTGGAATGTCAGTCGATGAAATATTTTCAGAAATTTCACCAGAGCCAGTTGCTGCTGCATCACTTGGTCAGGTATCATTATTACTGTGGTTTGCATAGTTGATAGGAGGGCCATGTGGTTGATGAGTTAATATACTTGAGTTCTGAATTTGAAAATAAAATGGCGTGCTYTTCTGAGTTTATTTATTTTTTCAAATAAGAATCATTGCTAGAAGTTTTTTGAGAAGCAATAGCTAGGCTTGACTGATTTCAGCCTTTCAGGGTATAACAAGTTTATTGGCTTGAAAACTTCCATTACCCGATATGTTTTTATTCATTGCACTCCCTTTGTTTTCTTTTATTTGTCCCATTTTCATAGACTATAGACCTATGCGAGTATATTTTTTTTTGCAGAATTTATGTGAGAATGTTTGTGGAATTCTGAAACTAACAACTTTRTCTCCCTATGTTTTGATGCACATGGGTGGGGGTAAAAATAATTTGTGGGTCATTTGTACCATCACCCYTTTGAATACACCCTCATATGAGTCGGTAGTGGGTTCAAAGAACATACTATCAAGGGTGAAAATGTGAAATGGCAAAATTTGCAAAAAGGAAAGGTTTAAACAGACAAAAATGCTTTGTTTGGGCATATAAAAAAAATAACAAATTGTGCTCAATAGGAGATTGACAAGATGCTGGGGGACAAAGAGGTAGACCTAAGAAGCATTGGAGCCAAAGTGACTGTAAGACAAACCTTGAGCTAAAGCCTTCGCTTCTCATTCATCTACATTCCTCCCCTGGACTTCTTGTATCAGTATTTGTATCCGTATTTGTGTTCATATTATTTGTTGTGAATAGGCTAGTTACTTCAACCTAATGAATGCTGTTGCGGATTTGGTTGGTGACTTTAATGTAGGTTTGGGTTTTATGACTTTTATATGGAAGGCTCAGATTTTTATGGTTGTTCAAAGGTAAATTCAAATGCTTTTAATAATAAACTTGGTATAAAGTCAACAATCCCGAAAGGCGAGTGAACCAATTACAAAAGAAATTGTTCTTGTTGACAAACCAATGAAATAACATGAATTTAATCAAAACACACAGCCGTACCACTTCAGGGCATGTATGTACAAGAACATCTCACCATATGTGAAGATCTTTCACATTTTATCATCATTATATGACAAAATCCATAGATATAGAGTTATGATCATGAAACTACCCAAAAATTGAATTGAATCGTTTGAATACAATACATTTATGTTTTATACCTGATAAATTTTCAGAATTTATGTATGTCAAAACAAGAAACATTTGGAGCATGCATCTTAAGTTCCAAAACATGGCAGGTGTATAGTTTGCTGCCATACATTCGTTCAATTTGTGAAAGAGGGAAACAATAAAATTGTATGTTGAAAGACGTGTTGTAGGATAAAATTTGTTTGTATGAAAGAAAGGGTAGTCCTGTACCCTGACACTTATTGGTGTGGTTAAGGGCTAGGCCCAGGTTTTATGGAGAAACAAAACTGCAATAGCAATACTTCAGAACTTAATGGATATTTAAGGTGTATTAAGTGCTTTTAGGAATTATAAGAATGCTATGCTTAAACAACTTCAAAAGTTGAGGGCAACTTCAATTGGAAAAGTAATTGTTTTTGTCAACAATGTGACAAACTGACAAACCAATTGATGAAACTACCCATATAAACAAGACACAATTGTTTTAAGGGAAATTCTATATGGTGGCCTCAAGATTTCACCTTACATACGATGGCAACTGAAATTTTCCTATTCTACATAATGGCCCCGAGGTTTTGTAAATTACACACAATGGCCTCGAGGTTTGTATTTTCCATACGGTGACAAACTAACCTAACCAAAAACCCTTAACAACCTAACCCACTCAACAAAGCAGTTTGGGGCATATTCCACTTCGGGGCATATTTATACGGGCAATGGATGTTAAAAATTTGTTTTTGACCCTATATACAACTTTTGTCTGACTTTTTATACTAATTGTTTACTAAATGTTCACCTGACTTGTTATGCAGATGGTATACTTAAGAATCAGAGGCTGAGGATGGCTGTCTTAGTGTATATGATTTTTCTTTGCTTTGCTGCATAGAAATTTCCATTAGAGTCAGGGGGCTCAATAGCTTTCAACTCTAGAGGAAGTTATATGCTTTGGGTGGATATGTGTATCTTTGGTTTTACCAGGATTGAATTGTTGCACAAAGTCGTGAGAGTTCTTGTGGGAGATTGTCTTGGGGTGGTTTAAAATCTCTGATTGTGGAAGAGAGCCACACACAACAGGTTTTAACTTTCTAGTTCATGGTTCATTAGTGATGAAATCATTTGGGCCCTTCCATAAACACTTTTTTTATTGCTACAACACTGATTAAGCAAGTGCAATTATCACATTTCTGATCGCCTTTCCTATATTAGTTTGTAACTTACAAAACTGTCATTTGGTATCTTCTCTTACATCAATTTCAACATGTTCAAACAAAAAAAAAAAAATGCAAGCATCTCAAATTCGATGTTTGAAACTAAGATGAGAGCTTTAATTTTTAAAAATGTGTGTGTGTGTGTGCGTGTGCGTGCGTGTGCACTCCAGTAGTGGTGAATGGATGGATACATTAATGTATTGTGAAACTCATTTTACCATTTGGTAGTGGAAATAGTGGACTTGTTGACACAATTTTTTGGCCATTTTTAGACTAGAATACCCCATAGGGTTTTCTCAGACAGTAGCTGATGTAGGGGCATGGGGCATAAGCTGTGATAGAATCTTGATTATTCATCAAAAGTTATCTAGCAAGATGGATGAAGGACTAAGGGTATATGTAAAATTTACCCATAAAATAGAAATGCTTCCTCCGTAAGTGAATGTTTGCAACATTTGTCATTTTGGGTAGAATTCGTAGATATGTGGTTGAATTGGATTTGGGCTGGAATTAGGTGGTTGACAATGCTGTTGGGGCGGTCTACGGTGCTTGTTGTTGGTGGTAGGCAGCAGCCTCTTTATCCGTCCCCTTTCCCCTTTTTCTCTCCTCTATCTTTTCCCTTATTATGTCATTAAGAATTTTTCTCTTGGGAGTCCATGACTTTGAGTTTGTTGCAAACAAACAGTTATGGATAAACTTAAAATTACTGCTACTTATATTCTCTATCATGGTGTATGTATTGGTCGACTTTTTGAACGCTGCTTTGAAAGTTGTTGGCATCAACCTTTATTGAGGGACTTTAAAGTTCTGTCATGGAATAAGTTTGCCTTCTTTGCCTGTCTCTTGAAATGTCTTATTTGGTTTACTTTGTATTTTTCTTTATGATATGATATTTTATTCTGTTGACTAAAACAAGGAACATCTTACACAGGTTTATCAAGCTAGACTACGTACAAGTGGAGAGATGGTTGCTGTCAAGGTCCAAAGACCAGGTGTTAAAGCTGCTATTGCCCTGGACATATATATCTTGCGCTTTGTTGTTGGCATACTGAAAAAAGCTCGAAAATTGAATACCGACCTTCAGGTCATGCTTCTATTTTTGTTGGAGATGATGATAGAATAAATCTTTTTATCTTAAAGCATACACTAGAAGATTAGGAAATGTCTTATCTCAAGACTTTGATAGTATTGACCTGCTTTCTTTATGCATTTATTTATTTATTTATTTCTGGTTATTTCCTTTTTATTTATAAGGCCACATTACTATGATACAATCTATATACTTCCTCCGTTTCTTATTAATTGCACCACTTTGCCTTTTGCYGATTRCGAGGRAATTTTTTGATGGAGTAATTAGGTGTGTTGAAGGGTAGTAGGTGTGTTGATGGGRCCACCACATGGGTGTAGTGTTAGAGGTTAATTACAAAATTTGTAAGGGTATAAAGGTCAATTCATCCCAAAAAAGATACCAAAAGTAGRTATAAAGTAAAGTGGTGCAATTAATGTGAAATTTCCGTAATAGGAAACCGGTGCAATTAATAAGAAACGGAGGAAGTATATGGGGTCTATATTGTTTTTTGGGTATCTTCTTAACTTTGATTTTCTATATGAACTCTTGCACACAAATTTTTCGAGGAGTTGTGAAAATTATTCAAGTACAAAAGAATATAACAAGATTGTTTTATTTTATTGTGCAAATATAACAAGTTTATTAAAGGAAACTTAATCATTATAGCTGTTAACCCGATATCATCCTACATTTTCTGTCTCCTTTGACTAGTATTTCACGACTCTCAAAATTAATACATGTCGAATTATCTTTTGCAGGCAGTTGTTGATGAATGGGCATCAAGCCTCTTTCGGGTAACCTTATCGATTTTGTTCATTATGATTTCTTAGTTCTCATCTAACATTCTTCGTCACTAGATTTTTTGTGCATGACAAATGCCTTTTGAGCYTTTTTTGTTTATGATTTCTTTTTTCATTATGAAAAATTCATTATAACAAGAAATAATAATGACAAATTCATTATGATTTCTTGTTCAATAGACTTTTGTTGATATTTTATATTTAGGCATGGCAAATTTCTTTTGAACATTTTTGTTTATTCTTGTTTGGGTAATGCTATTTGAAGCTCTTAAGACTACATAAAGCATTAATACACTTCCAACAATAGTACTCGGACTCCCTCTGTTCCTTGAAGTTCCATGAAATCTTATGAGATCTTGGCAGTTATTATTCATACATTTCCCAATACATGTTTTATATCGTTTATATCTTTAGTTACACATTTGTATAAAGTGTAACACTTGAATATTAATAATCTGTTAATTTACATGAATCAAACAAGATCCCATATGAGTATATTTATTCTTATCACTAATAGTTATTTACAAAATTCTCTTAATTTGTAAATAGTTAAGTAAAACACAACTGACATGATCTTCATGGAACGAAGGTAGTAGTATACTAGTATCTTGTGAATTTATGACAAATTCACAAAAATTTAATGTAATTAATGTTTTCCTAGACATTCTATGCAAAGTCTCTTACATGCGGCTGCATATAGCCATTTTCTTCTTGTTATGTTTTAGATTTGTAGCAATGCTATTAACACAGTGAGATAATCCCAAAAGATAGGTATGACTTAAGGCCAACTCTTTCTCTTTTAGATGAAGATCTCACCACTAAAAGATTGAAAGATTTAATTGGTTTCTAAAAACACAAAACTCAACTAAAAGGCATAGAATAGTTGAATTAGCACAGGAAAAATAAGTCCCATTCAAAAACTCAAGCTTTTAGCATGCAACTTAACAAAGAAATGCACACTGCACAAGTTTTTTACTTTTTAATCATCAAAGTCGCCGTTTGTCATTTCACTCAATCAAAGGCCTTTAATAGCCACGAAATACAAATCTTAATGAGCTACTTACAATTAATTAATCTAGAATTCCTTTCTAAGAATAATCATCTAACTTAGTTAAGATGCATGCCAAAAATGGCTTGAAACTAAGACTGAAGTCAGAATACAAAATAACATAGGAAGGACTTGTTTCAAGGCTCAGAAAAGTAACGATTTTGAGGCTGCTTGCTCTTGGACTTGAAGTTACATTACTTAGGGAATCTTTGATGAAACAGTCCCCTCAAATATGTCAAGTTTTAGCTGCTTCAAATGCCTCCTCACATGTTGCATCAAGTCCTTTAATTCATACTTKCAATCAGGTTGTCCTTGGTTGGAATTAATCTTCAATGCTTCTGATTTTCAAGTCGATCAAATGTGGTCCTTAAACCCTATTCTTTCAGGGATAAATTAGCCACATGATTCCCCAAGTAAACTCAGATTAAGGCCTTTGAAATTTGTGAAAAATGGCATGAGTAAAGGTATTGAAACTGATGTGCAAATTGTCAGAGATTCCTCCTTAATTTACGCCCTTGTTTAATCCTGATGTTATGCACGAATTAACCTAGATTTTCCTTTGAGTTTCTGGTAGTTTCTTGGCCTCAATTATACTTGTATTGTCCCCCATTAATTTCCATAATCCCGCCTTTGAATTTCTGATTCAAACAGCTCCATTCGAACTTGAACATTGCACAAACCTGGACGCGTTTGTGAACTTGTTTCCTTGCTGTTAATTTATGAGCCATTGAATTCGAATTTTGACATAAAAGGTTATGRGTAACATCTCCATTGTATGTTCTTAACGTCCCTTAATTCGCAGTTTATTGACTTCAGATTAAAGCACAACCTGCATGCTTGTCTTTAGATGCTATTTTGGACAACTTTTCTGTTGATCTTTCCTTGAAATTTAGACACATGAAACTAGAGATCCTTGCCTTTTTCTTATATTTCAAATATAAATATTTGTCATGTGTAATACATAAAATATCCTTAGAGCTTGTAATGAATACAGGTAAATCAAATTGAATGCAGGAGATGGATTACCGAAAAGAAGCAAATAATGGGTTAAAATTTAGGTGAGTGAAGGCTGCCCGTTCATTATCTTCAAGGTTCTGTTTCGGAGGCATTTTTCTTTCTTGTAAAGTCCATGTTACTCATCTTTGCAAAAATATGTATCAAAGTGTTTTTGTCTTATTTTTTAGAGGCTATTCTTGTTTGCAATGTTTGAGATGCAGTTGTTATAGGTTTATAATTTCTTGTGTAATCATGATGTATGTGTAGCTGTTAACTCTTATCTAGTCCCAACAACAAAGGTGGCCTTGATTTCAAAAGATTGGGAAATTTTAATAAATTATACCGTTCCGTACTTTGTCATGTGGTCCAGTAACTTTGGTCTTTTGTCAGCATGTTGTCCCACTATTTACTTTTGCATCAACTCTGTCGAAAACTATATTAAAAAATCGTGTCTAATCCAATCAGTCATACTGTAAGGGACAGTGGGGGTACTTTTTTGCATGACCGATATATTAATTTTGCTTTCTTTTTGAAAACACAAATTAGTGAAATCTTTGCAAGAGGGTGCAAACTCGTTATGTTAGATTGTTAGGCCATTAGGGTGCTGCTTTGACCTCTTATATAGGTATATTGAGTTGTATAATTTTGTTAGGTACAGTTTCTGAATCTTAGGCTTTTTCTTTCATCTTTATTTAGCATTGTTTTGCATAGTTTTTCGCAGGGAATTTCTTCGTTTCTCTTTCTTTCCTCTGCTTTCCCCTCATAGTTGTCCACTTATTCAAGCCTAGATTATCTTTCAATAAATGCAGAAAGTTTTATGGTGATCTTCCAGATGTTGTAGTTCCGCAAATGTACATTGACAGAACAACTCAAAAGGTCTTAGTTATGGAATGGGTGGAGGTATGTTTCATTATTCTGCCTCTTCTTGCTTTTTGATTATTCATTCATAGAGCCAGTGAATTCTGCTTTGTGATTATATTGTGGTGTTCCCCATGGGACTAATAAACGAGGAGATTCTGCTTGTTTGTTTCAGAATGTAGTTCAGTAATTTCAGTTGTGTTTGATGCAAGTTAAGGAAATGTCCTTTTAAAGTATGGAAACGGTAGAGGAGCCTGTGGTGACTACTTGTGCTGATCTGGAGCAACTGCAAGTCTGCAACAAAAATACCCGCATATTTTTGCTAAGGATTTTTTATGAATATACACCTTTAATTTGCGTAAATTTAAAAACTCCCACCTTTAACTTTTTTTTTTAAAAACTCCCACCTTTAAGTTGCTCTTTTTTTAAAAACTCCCACCTCTTAACGGATGGGGTTAAGTAATCTGTTAGTTGTGGGGCCCACAAGCGTTTTTTTCAATTCCTCTCTCTCACTCCCTCGATCAAACCAGTGTCTTCTCTTTCTTCCTCACTCTCACTCTTCCTGGTATGAGTCTATCAGAGCCATGGATTTGACGAAGTTGGTTTGCTAACAAATCGGTGGAATTTTATCAGGAGGATCATGATTTTGGGGAAGAACCGACAATTGTGTTGGTGGATCGTAAAGATTAAGTTAGGGCAAACTTCGATGTAATTGCAAATTGGGGTCAGATTTTGTCCGGTGAGTTATAATCTGAGAAATTTTGACATGGTTGCATTTGAGGAACTGAAAAGAAAACTTACTCCACTATTCAATGCTGAGATAGGCTTCTCAGCCGGAACAACCCTCGAATGCGGTGATTCTGACATGATGTTGGATAGCGGGACAATCAATTTGTTGAGCAGATCGTACGGAGTGTACAACTTCAACGAGCAAGGGTTGCAAAAATGCTCTTCGTCCCCTGTGAATGGATCCAGTCCCARTGAAAAGACGTATCGAATTGCGTCTCGTGAGATGAGGATCTTTGGAGCTATAGGCAGTGGTGCGAGTAGTATTGTTCAAAGAGCTATTCACATGCCAACTCATCGAATTGTTGCTTTAAAAAAAATTAATATCTTCGAGAAGGAGAAACTACAGCAAAGATGAAAGAGAAGACACTGGTGGAATTGAAAGGGAAAGGGAAGAGTGAGAGTGAGGAAGAAAGAGAAGACACTGGTTTGATCGAGGGAGTGAGAGAGAGGGATTGAAAAAAACGCTTGTGGGCCCCACAACTAACAGATTACTTAACCCCATCCGTTAAGAGGTGGGAGTTTTTAAGAAAAGAGCAACTTAAAGGTGGGAGTTTTTAAAAAAAAAAGTTAAAGGTGGGAGTTTTTAAATTTACGCAAATTAAAGGTGTATATTCATAAAAAATCCTTTTGCTAATGCTACATCTCTTCCTCCTAGTAGAGGTACATTTGATCATACTATTCCTTTGGAGGCTGGTTCTAGGCCTCTCAACATCAGGCCAT
>SNQN01004259.1:9913-26197 GCA_008642245.1 Bassia scoparia
ATCTGGGAAGTCCTTAAGGAGCCAAGCATCAATGAGTCTACAATGGTCTTAGATCGGACTGACACTTGGATGGACCAAATCATCAAGTATCTAAAGGACAACGAACTTRCAYCCGATGACAAGCAGGCAGAACGAGTGAAAAGGCAMGCTAAGTGGTTTCTATGGCATGACGACAAGCTGTTCAAGAAGTCTTATACTCACTCATTGCTGAGATGTGTCACGCCTGATGAGGGTGACTACATTCTAAGGGAGGTTCACATGGGCGCCTGTGGAAGCCATCAAGGCTTCAGGACTTTGGCAGGCAAGGTGCTGCGGGCAGGATATTACTGGCCCARAGTGAAGCAGGACGCCCAGGATCTAGTGACCAAATGCCCCCAGTGTCAAGTCAATGCCGATATCCCAAAGCTGCCAGCAATAAATATGTCCGTCATTCTCCCTACTATACCTTTTGACAAGTGGGGAATGGACTTGCTTGGTCCTTTCCCGCCTGCCACTGGTCAGAGGAAGTTCTTAATCGTTGCTGTTGACTATTTCACCAACTGGGTAAAGGTAGAGGTGTTGGATCGACTGAACAATACAAGACATAGGTTTAGGAACTACCTTATTGTTTACCGTTTTGGTGATTTCAAAGTCACCAACTTCTACGACTCACCATACTTGGTAGTTCTCTGCCTAGATGAATAATTCCATTCTATTCTTCCTGTAGGAATAGAATTTTCCATTGAACATAGGAGGTCTCTGAGTAGAGTATCCTTCTTCAAGCTTCTCGCGTTGATTCATTTCTCCAACTAGCTCTTAACGTTTAGTTCTCTCTTCAAGGTTTCCTGATGTCTACGAGGAACTTAGCTCTGATACCAATTGTTGGATCGACTGAACAATACAGAGAGGGGGGGGGGTTGAATTGTATTTGAGGAACTTATGTGACTTTTTGCGGAAATAAAAGAAACTTAACTAAAGAAACACGAGAACAGAGAATTTCCAAACACAGAAACTATCAAGACAAACGCCAAGAGAGGAAAAACTGTGGCCTAATGCAACATAGGACTTCGTCTTTATTCCAATAGGATCAAACACCTAATTACAATCTAAGACCCTCGTTCTTAGTTCAATAAAGAACTTCTTGAACCCTCGCAACCAACCCCTCTGTTGGTCACACTCTCTATTTCTCGATTTCAATGAAATCCCTCGGCTATGACTTTCTCTCAAAACCCCTTGCTTTAATCAATAGATCAAAGCACTTTTCCAACTCAATTAAACTTAGGACTTGGCACTGGTATGAAGAATAAAGCTCTAATATTTCTTTGCTCGAAGTGTATATTTTATTTTTACTAAGTGAGAGTATTTATAGAGTGAGATTGTAAGCGTGGAAGTCAAGCAATAACTCCACCATCACACTAATTCCTATTTTGTAGGAGTAGTGCTTAGTGGAACTTGACTACCAAGCCCCACAAACACATGATCTCAACTCTTCAGCTTATATCCATTGAAGCTCCTACTTTTACTCAATTAGTTAGCTTGATAAACAAGCCACACGTCTTTCAACTAAACTCCTTAATTCTAGGATTTAATTTTTCCTTTAAAAACCGAATAAAAGAATTTATATTTCAAAGATAAAACATTGATATCAAGAATAATATAATATATAGTTTTTAAAAATAAAGAGCCAGAAAATAATTCTTAATAATTTATAAAAAGATTTTATTACAAAGTATTTACAAGATACCTAGGTTTTATTAATTTTTCGTTTTATAAACCACCGAATTATATCCTTTAACAATTTAAATCACAAACACATATTATATCTTCTTTATCCTATGAGCTTATATTTCATTCCCTAATGTCAAGCTATACAATAAATCTAAAATCGCAAAACCCTAGATCTACTGTACCAAATATCTCGAATATTATTTTAGGTAATTCTGCCAAGGAACTCGAGCTTCCCTTAAGGTGAGCTTCTTCCTTGAGCTCTGTTTAATGCATCCAAGAGACCCGGAACTTCTTCCTTCTCCTAAGAATATCATCATCCCTTTAAGACATCTTGAATCATTAAAACCTGAAATCACAACACTTAGCACACATATTAGATAAACACTTATGAGTTTTCCTTTATTGGTTTGTTATGCCATTCATCAAAATTCATAGGGTTCAACAATATTCCCCCTTTTTGATGAATGCCAAACCAAGCAAACTCTTAATCAAATATAAAGATATAATCACCAGTGTGTTAGTGTTTAAACAAATTTAGCACAGGATATATAAGAGAGCAAAAAGTTTTTCATACCCTTATACATACTTCCACAGCAAGGAACTCGAGCAGATTAATGCAGAAACATGATCATCAACCTGTAGTACCAAGGAGTTTGCTCTTATTCCCCCTTTTGGTTTTCATAAAAAACATACTATAGATATATATATTTCACAGCACAACACCAGTAGATAGTATACTGGTTATACCTTTTCATGACATATAAAAGCAAGCATGCAACCATATTTCATAAGTAATTTGGCAAAGCAGATAAATATTCATCAAAGGTCCAAGTTAGCCCATAAATAGTTCACCAAAAGATTGTTTTTAAGCACCCACTGTTCATACTAAGAATAGGGTAAAATCAGCCAAATCCAAAAGTTATTAAATTACAGACCAAATTGTTCAATAATAATAATAATTAGGGATTAGGGAAGGCTAAATATTTAGTGGAAAGAGAAGGATGGAGCAAGATCTTCAAGGGCCTCCAAACTCGGACAACACTTCAATCACCTTAGCCAAAATCTTCTTCTGGGACTTATCCAGCTTCACATATGCTGCTCCCATGTCTTGCAGAATGGACTGTGAAGTATACCCTAGATTCTCCAGCATATTCTCCATATTTGCACACTTGGTGTTCAATTGGTCCATCTGGTCATGAAGTGATCGAACAGAAGCCTTGAGATCCTTCAGCTCTTCAATAACTGAGTTGGAACTGAAAGACCCAAAACCTGAGCCAGTGATCACCATTGGACCACTCTTTTGTCTTTCCAGAACAGAAGTATCAACAGCAGCAGGAGGTGCAGGATTAACCTCAGAAGTCTTAGGTTCCTCCTTCTTTGATTCCTCTGCCTTCAGCTCCATTGTTTTTGGTTCCTCCTCATCTAGACCAAAGAAATTTTGCACAGACTCCTTCTCAGCACCTCTCCTTGTGTTCCTTCCACTTTTTCTCTGAGCGGTTCCTCCCCTTCCCCTGCCTCTGCCTCCTCTACGACTAACAAACTTAATGAGAGTCTCCTCATCCTCATTCTTCTCTTCTGAGTCAGTCACAACTTTCTCAAGAGTTTTCCCTTTGTCAGACTCATCCTCAATCTTCTCAGTATCCTTTTGTTCCTCCTCCTCATCTACTTCTTTCTCTTGTTCCTTAAACACACACTCACCATCTTTGACAGTTAACCCTTGCCTATGCAAAGTTCTAGGTTGAATGAAGTGATTAGTTTGCATGGTTAGGACTTCTTTGGTCTCTTTAATGCCAAAACTATCAAGAAAGGTCATTAAGAGATTTCCATACCCTATTTTCATATTTTTGGAGATATACAGTGGGTAAGGTGTTTGATCATCAAAGAAGGAAAGTTTATGTGAATTTTGTTTTCAAGGCAGTAGAGGAGAAGGGCATCCAAGTGGTTTGCCTCATCTCTGTGTTGGGTTCTTGGAATTATAGATCGAAAGAAAAGGTGAAAAAGCAATTTTTGAATAGGAGAGAAATATTTGTGGTTTGTTTTCACATGGCTAGGATTACCGCCAATAGACTCAACCATACTGTCAATACTAACTCCCTCATATGATTTTCTAACCTTAGCACCATCAACAATTTCTTCAAAGGCACCTTTAAAATAGTCATCAAAACCCTCATTTGGCACTGCAAAAGCCTCACTTAAATCAGAAGTAGTGAATTTAATAGTTTGATTTTTAATTTTCACATAACAGACTCCATTTTCATTCTTAAAGCTTTTGCTAAACTGATCCATTATTATGTATGATAACTCATTTTTGTAACCAATTTCAAACATACTAGACCATCCCTGAAACTCTAATATATCAATGAGTTGTGTGAACTTACATGCTCTGCACCAATCCAGGTTGATTGCCATACCCATCATATAGTTTGAGTAGCGAGCATCAATTCGAGCACGAACATGAGATTTTCCTACCATCGGAATGTAATCACCCAACTCTTCCCAGTTGCCCTTGATCTCTTCAAATTTTCTTTTCTTTCAGCCCTCGATAATTGATATGCTTTCATCCTTTTTGGTTTCAGAAGATTTTGCAGGCATTGGTGAGAAATCCATGGGTGAAAAATGTGAATTTTGCGATGAAAATAATATTTTTGTTGGAATTGGAGATGAGTAAGTTTGTGAGTTGATGGAGTTTTGGAGGTTCTGTGGGTTTTGGAAGGGGTTTTGCATGTTTTAAATAGTGGGTGATGGTGACGTTTTGGTTGTGTGGTGAAAATTGAGGGGGATGAATTTGTGCGGTCAAAAGAAGAGGGGGGGGGGTAATTAATTTTGGTCAGTAAACTTTACCCATGGATCCATTTGATTTGACATATATAGTGGGATGTGTATAAAATGAATTGAATTGATATAAATTGCATTCGGTTGAGATTATTTAGGAGATTAAAACCTTGAATGCAATACAGCTAAAGTGATATGATTTTTGGCAGATATATTTTGTGATCTTTTTCACAATTAGCCGAAAATAAGCAAAAAGTAAATTGAAATATATTTGTTTTGAAAAATTAAAATTTTGAACTATTTGAACAAAACAAATTGGGCTTGGACTCTTCAATTAAATTTAGCTTAGCTTCAGTACTTATGACTTCATGTTAGCACACAAGAATTTTACATGTATTACTTAGTGTAATGTTGTTCACATCAAAATTTGTGCATGAGACATATATACCACATTGTTTAAGAATTGTACCTTAGGGTTTTGGAGCACCTCCTTAGGACAGTTGAATCATCCCAAGTTGCATACGCATTCTTTCAAACCTGTCCCTTGCTCAGTCCATAATCTCTCAATTGTTGCTTAATCCAAAGAACTTGAGAACAACATGCAGCCGCAACTACATATTCAGCTTCAACAGTAGATAGTGCTACTGTATTCTGTTTCTTTGATGCCCAAGAAACAAGACATGACCCGAGGAACTGGAGTGTTACTAAGGTGCTTTTCCTGTTTACTAAATCACCTGCATAGTCAGCATTAGTAAATCCTTTCAAGTCAAAAGTGACACTTTTTGGATAGAAGAGACTCATGTTTTCGGTTCCTTTTAAGTATCGAAAGATTCTTTTAACTGCTAAGAGGTGTGATTCTTTTGGATTAGATTGAAATCTTGCACACACACCTACACTGAAAGAAATGTCAAGTCTACTAGCAGTTAAATAGAGAAGGGAACCAATCATACCTCTATACCTTTTCTGATCTACAAAAATACCTTGAGGATCTTCATCCAATCTTGTTCCAACTCCCATTGGAGTATGATTGACCTTGACTTGTTCGAATTTGTATTTCTTCAAAAGTTCCTTGATGTACTTTTGTTAATGTATTGAGTTCCCCCTCTCAGTTTGCTTTATTTGCAAACCAAGAAAGAATTTTAACTGACCCATCATGCTCATTTCAAATTCACCACTCATTAGTTCAGCAAAATACTTACACAGTTTCTCATTTGTTGCACCAAAAATAATGTCATCAACATATATTTGAACAACTAATAGGTCAGTTCCTTCATCTTTTAAGAACAAAGTTTTATCTACTTTTCCTCTAGTAAAAGCATTTTGCAAAAGAAACTTTGATAGCCTTTCGTACCAGGCCCTGGGTGCTTGCTTAAGCCCATAGAGAGCTTTGTCAAGCTTGAAAACATGATTTGGAAATTGTTCATTTTCAAAGCCAGGAGGCTGCTCAACATAAACTTCCTCCTGAAGATAACCATTTAGGAAAGCACATTTTACATCCATTTAATAAAGTTTGAAACCTATGAAAGAAGCGAAGGCAATAAGAATTCGAATAGCTTCTAACCTTGCTACAGTTGTAAAAGTTTCTTCGAAGTCTATACCTTCTTGTTGATTATACCCCTTAACAACTAGTCTAGCTTTATTTCTTATAATTGTGTCGTATTCATCTAGTTTGTTCCTAAAAACCCATTTAAGACCAATAACCTTTTTGTTTTTAGGAGAGGGTTCAAGATGCCATACCTTGTTTCTTTTGAATTTGTTTAGTTCTTCCTGCATGGCTTTTATCCAGTCGACATCTTTTAGGGCTTCTTCATGGTTCTTTGGTTCAACAATGGACAAAAATACATGGAAGGCACAGAAGTTTCTCAGCTGAGCTCGAGTTTGAGTTCCTTTATTTATATCACTGATTATGAGATTAGTAGGATGCGATTTTTGGTGTTTCCAGGGTTTAGGCTGGAAATCTCTCACAGGAACTTCAACTTGAGGTGTCTCAGCTTGAGTTCCTTCTGTTTCTTCCACTTCCTCAGCATGTTCCTTAGTATTTTCTCCTTCAGCATTGGTTTGAGGAACTTCTGTATTGACAAGTTGTTCCTCTACCCTAACTGCAGGAGTTTCTTTGGAACGATTGCTGAGTTCCTCATCTGGATCTTCCTTTCTTACAAGGCCTATTTCAAAATCATCATTTTCTAGTTCATGAGCATCAAAACGTGAGTTAGTTTCATCAAATATAACATGAATACTTTCTTCAACACACATAGAGTTTTTATTATACACTCTGTATGCCTTGCTGTGATTTGAATAGCCAAGGAACACAGCTTCTTCACTTCACTCATCAAACTTACCCAAGTTTCTCTTACCATTGTTATGAACAAAGCACCTGCATCCAAAAGTTCTGAAGTGTGATATGTTAGGTTTTCTACCTTTTAATAGTTCATATGGTGTTTTCTTGATAATAGGTCTAAGCGTAACTCTATTGATGATATAGCAGGCAGTGTTAACTACTTCTGCCTAAAAGTTCCTGGCAAGACCACTAGCTATTAACATAGTTCTAGTCATGTCCTCTAAGGTCCTGTTTTTCCTTTCCACAACTCCATTTTGTTGTGGGGTTCTAGGAGCAGAAAAGTTATGGCTCATTCTTGTTTCCCTGCAAAACTCATCAAACTTATAATTTTCAAATTCAGTTCCATGATCCGACCTAATGTGGACTATTTGAAATCCACTTGTTTTCTGGATTCTTTTAGCAAACGCGACAAACTCATCAAAATTTTCATCTTTGCTTGCTAAGAAGATCACCCAAGTGAACCTCGAGTAGTCATCAACGATCACTAATACATATCTCTTTCCACTTTGGCTTTGGATTCTCATTGGTCCACACAAGGCAATGTGAATTAACTCTAAAGATTGCTTTGTTGTTATCATGTTTTTACATTGAAAAGATGACCTTATTTGCTTCCCCCTTACACAAGCATCACACATGAATTGACTAGGGAACTTGACATTTGGAAGACCGACTACCAAGTTCTGTGAGTGAAGCTTGTTCATAAGAGAGAAACTCGCATGTCCAAACCTTTTGTGCCAGATTAAAGCATCATCCTCAATCACACTAAGACAGGTCAGATTGTTCCTTGGGACAGTTTTGAGATCCACAATATAAGTGTTCCCTTTCCTGTTCCCTTCAAGAACAATTAACCTAGTGTGGTTGTTGATGATGTGACAATTTTCGGTGGTAAATTTTACTGTGTTACCCTTGTCACAAAATTGTGATATACTTAGTAGATTATGTTTAAGACCCTCGACTAAAAATAGATTATCAATACAGTGAGAACTGGACTTACCAACTTTACCTTTGGCTAGGATTTCACCTTTCTTATTGTCACCGAAAGTCACAGTTCCACCAATATAGGCCTCTAGTGAGAGAAACTTGGATTCGTCTCCTGTCATATGCTTAGAACAACCACTGCCGAGGTACCATGTGTTGTTCCCCCTCACTAGGACCTACAAAAGAACTTAAGGGTTAGTATGAGGAACCCGGGTTTCCTTTGAAGAGGAAGTAGAAGCCTTTTCATCTTTCTTAATCCATACTTGTTTTATGTTGTTTTTATGAGCAGTTTGCTTCCTTATGCAGTTATCTACATAGTGATCGGTTTTACCATAGAATGTGCAAACCTTGTTACTAGGTAAATCTACATATTTCTTCTTCTTACCTTTGTGCTTAGCATGCACATATCCTAGTCCTTCAGTTCTTTTCACTTGAGCTTCTTCAATCCATTTAGGGATAGAATATTGATTTATGTCTCTATTTTTTCAAGGTCTCAAGTTCCTTCTCAATTTTTGCTTTTTCAAGTTTAAGTTCCTCAAGATTGTTCTTGAGTTCCTTAAATTCTTTGATGAAATTGTTTGAGGAGGAACTTGTACCACTTATGTCAACATTCATCATTTTATATTGAGCTACTTCAATACCAAGCATAATATTTTCCTTTTTGAGTTTTTCCACAAGTTCCTTCAGAAGAAGATTCTTATCGAACAACTCAAAGAATCGATTTTGAACATCAGTTCTATGATTCTCTGTTCAGGACACATGATCTTTATAAGCTTTTAGTGCTTTTTTAGATTGATTCAGACTCTTGTTAACATACCTCCAGTCTTCATCATATTCAATTATTAGGTCAACCAAGTCTTGCTTAGAGAATGTAAGCAGTTTTTGAGGATTAGGATATACCTCCTTTTCTTGAGTTTCATCATCATTTTTTGCCATCAGACATAGATGAGCAGTCTCAGTTTCAGGTGTTGCTCCATCATCTTCAATGTCCGATTCTCCCCATGCAGCAATCATTGCCTTTCTGACATCTGACTTGTTGAAGTTTCTTGTTCCCTTGTTAACCGTCTTGACTTTGCCTTTTTCCTTGTCGGGATTCAGAAGGCAATGTTTCACCCGATGATCAGTTGCTCCACATCGATGACATGATTGGTCACCTGTTTTCTTGACAAAGTTCTTTGAGAATTTGTTAGATTTAAACATTCTTTTAAACCTTCTTACCAACATGGCAAGTTCATCTTCATCAACCTTAGATTCCTCGGACTCATCGGCTTTTAGTGCCAAGTTCTTTCCCTTATTGAGATCACTTGTGCTGGACCCAATGTGTAATTCGTGGGTCATAAGGGATTCAGCCAATTGCTTAATATTGAACTTGGTGAAGTCCTTGGTTTCTTGGAGGGCAATTACCTTTGCTCTCCATCTCTCATCTTGAGGTAGACTTCGAAGAATCTTCCTTACCTATTCATCAGTAGGAATATTCTTACCAAGAGAAACTAATTCATTTGTAATGTTAGTAAACCTTGTAAACATATTTTGAATAGTTTCTTTAGGTTCCATTTTAAATCGCTCATATTTAGACATCAGTTAGTCTATTTTAGAACGCTTTACTTCATTTGTACCTTCATGTGTTATCTCTAACAAATCCCATATTTCCTTTGCGTTCTTGCATCCCATGACACGATTGTGTTCATGGGGTCCAAGACCACAATGTAGGATTTTGACTGCAAGGGCATTTAATTCAAGTTTATCAAAGTCTTCTTTATCAAATTCAGACATAGGTTTAGGAACTACCTCATGGTTTACCGTTTTGGTGATTTCAAAGTCACTAACTTATATGACTCGCCATACTTGGTAGTTCTCTGCCTTGATGAATATTTCCATTCTATTCTTCCAATAGGAATAGAATTTTCGATTGAACATAGGAGGTCTTTGAGTAAAGTATCCTTCTTCAAGCTTCTCGTGTTGATTTATTTCTCCAACTAGCTCTTAACGTTCAGTTCTCTCTTCAGGGTTTCCTGATGTCTACGAGGAACTTAGCTCTGATACCAATTGTTGGATCGACTGAACAATACAAGACGGGGGGGGTGAATTGTATTTAAGGAACTTAAGTGACTTTTTGCGGAATTAAAATAAACTTAACTAAAGAAACACGAGAACAGAGAATTTCCAAACACAAAAACTCTCAAGACAAACGCCAAGAGAGGAAAAACTGTGGCCTGATGCAACACATGACTTCCTCTTTATTATAATAGGATCAAACACCTAATTACAATCTAAGACCCTCATTCTCAGTTCAATAAATAACTTCTTGAACCCTCGCAACCAACCCCTCTGTTGGTCACACTCTCTATTTCTCGATTTCAATGAAATCCCTCGGCTATGACTTTCTCTCACAACCCCTTGCTTTAATCAATAGATCAAAGCACTTTTACAACTCAATTAAACTTAAGACTTGGCACTGGTATGAAGAATAAATCTCTAATATTTCTTTGCTCGAAGTGTATATTTTATTTTTACTAAGTGAGAGTATTTATAGAGTGAGATTGTAAGCGTGGAAGTCAAGCAGTAACTCCACCATCACACTACATCCTATTTTGTAGGAGTAGTGCTTAGTGGAACTTGACTACAAAGTCCACAAACACACGATCTCAACTCTTCAGCTTATATCCGTTGAAGCTCCTATTTTTACACAATTAGTTAGCTTTATAATCAAGCCACACGTCTTTCAACTAAACTCCTTAATTCTAAGATTTAATTTTTCCTTTAAAAACCGAATAAAAGAATTTATATTTCAAAGATAAAACATTGATATCAAGAATAATATAATATATAGTTTTTAAGAAATAAAGAGCCAGAAAATAATTCTTAATAATTTATAAAAAGATTTTATTACAAAGTATTTACAAGATACCTAGGTTTTATTAATTTTTCTTTTTATAAACCACCGAATTATATCCTTTAACAATTTAAATCACAAACACATATTATATCTTCGTTATCCTATGAGCTTATACTTCATTCCCTAATGCCAAGCTATACAATAAATCTAAAATCGCAAAACCCTAGATCTACTGTACCAAATATCTCGAATATTGTTTTGGGCAATTCTGCCAAGGAACTCGAGCTTCCCTTGTGGTGAGCTTCTTCCTTGAGCTCTGTTTAATGCATCCAAGAGACCCGGGAACTTCTTCCTTCTCCTAAGAATATCATCATCCCTTTAAGACATCTTGAATCATTAAAACCTGAAATCACAACACTTAGCACACATATTAGATAAACACTTATGAGTTTGCCTTTATTGGTTTGTTAAGCCATTCATTAAAATTCAAAGGGTTCAACAAGAGGCATTAGCCACCGTGACTGAACGCCAAATCCAGCAGTTCATTTGGAAAAACATTATCACCAGATTTGGCGTTCCTAAAGTCCTGATCACAGACAACGGGAAATAGTTTGAAAGCGCCTCAACCAAGAAGTACTGTGAGCAGTTTGGGATTCAGACAAGGTTTAATGCAGTCAATCGCCCCCAAAGCAATGGCCAAGATGAGGCCGCCAACAAGGTAATACTCAAAGGGATCAAAACTAAACTTGAGGGGGCGAAAGGGTCATGGCTTGATGAGTTGCCAGACGTCCTTTGGTCAACCGGACAACGGTCAAGGAATCAACTGGACATTCTCCATTTTCACTCGTATATGGTAGCGAGGTCATCCTTCCAGTCGAAGTAGGCATTTCGTCGCCCACAGTCAACCACTATGATCATGATTCCAATGAAGAGCAGAATTGCATTGACTTGGACTTGTTGCCAGAAACCAAGGGAAACGCCCTACTGAAAACCATCGCCTACAAGCAAAAGATCACTGGATACTTCAACAGTCGAGTGAAGTCATGCCCACTGGCAAAAGGCGACTAGGTTTTGAGGAAGTTGGAATCCACTGGGAGAGACCTACGCATGGGTAAGCTGACGCCCAACTGGGAAGGCCCGTACAAAGTCACTGAAGAAGTGAGACCTGGCACCTATCGCCTTGAGGACTCAGACGGCAACACCCTCCCTAGACATTGGAACACTGACAATCTACGCAAGTACTACGTTTGAGCACAGCAAACGCCCACGCCCACGCCCATATGAGCTAAGTCTTTCATAGTTAGTCATTTTTCATCTTTGTTTACGTTTTTATTAACAATGATGTCATAAGGGCATCATCTGTTTGTGCATTGTGTGCTAGTGAGCTGTGGCATATCAATCACATCATTGTAAATAAAGAAAGTTAATGAAATGAAAGATGACATTTGGGCAAAAATTTTTGCAAATTTTGTAATCGCAACTTCATAGATAATATATATATTGTCAATAAATGTCCATACATAGACAGAATTCAATTACAAAAATGATAATTCAAAATATAGAGACAACAGATGAAGTTCAAATTATTACATAGATGATGATGAAAACAAACACAGGTGAACTGCATATGGATGCCTAAAAACGAGAGTAGGAGGTCACTTCTTCTAAGCTTGGGAGACGCCCGAGGAATGGGAGGACTGCTTACTCTTAGAAGACTGGGAGGTCTTCTGCCTTTTCGGCTCCCCTTTAGGAGCTGACTGGTGTTGGACGCCCTCTGGATTGCCAGGGTCGGCCACTCCTTGAGAGGTTTTGGCTTGACCCTTGTCGTTCCGCTTCTTTGAGCGATTTTCGTAAACAACCTCTCCCTTCTTTTCAGCTTCGACCTTCTTCAGCTCAGCCGCCTCCGCCAAGGCGTCTTGCTGCTTCTTCAAAGTAGCAGCAGCCGCCGCCTCCTGGTCCGCCTTGAGCTGTTTCTTGAGGGCCTCCATCATGACTCTCTTCTCACGATCTAGCTCTTCATGGACGGCAGTCATGACTTCATCATCTTTCTCTGGAAGCAGAGCGCCCAAGACGGTCTTATACTTCTCGTGCAGGACGGCGACGCTCTTGGCCTTAGCCTAGTTAGCAATGTTACCAGTATAAATCTATCCGGCCTGGGATTGCCTCCATTACTCAAACCAGCTAGCAGCTCCCTCCTTCAGTTGGCTCTCCAATTGCTCTTTTTCAAGCAGGGCGTCGGAGAGCTTCTGCTTCGACTGCTCAAGAGCCTCATTTGACCAAGTAACGAACTCGTTGGCGGCCATCAGATCCTGCTCAAGGTTGCTAACCATGGTGGCAGAGTCTTCCAGCCTCTTGTTGAGGGCGTGCACCTCGGTTTTGTGGTTAGTCTTGAGGGTGTCCATAGTAGATTTAGGAGACCATGAGCTTTCTTCTCATCCTCAAGCTTCTGCTCCACCTTCTTGAGGTCCTTGAGCATGTCGTTATACTGCTTCATGGTCTCGTCCAGCTCCCTGTTGATCGCTTCGAAGCGCCGAGAGAACTGCAATAAGCAAACAAAAGTTAGAAAATGCAAAGGGAAATCTAAATAAAGGCACCAAGCGCCTAATGAATACCTCGATCCMCAGATCTCTGGCCGCATCTATCATTTTCGACCCCTCATTCYTGTACGTCTTCCCCTCATGAGGGGTTAAGACGTTCTTCATGGCCCTTGTCACCCGCCTTTCCTTCTGCCTCATGGAAAGGTGGGGGTACAGGGTGATAGTAGGGTAAGGAGACAGCRGAGAGTTCTCCAGGCGCGGCTGGTCGCYCTCTGRAGAGTGGCTCTCGTGATCGCCCGCAAGGGCGTCGTCCCCGGGGCGCTGGTCACCCCCTTCGTCATCATCATCGTCGTCATCRGCATCATCAGAGTCAGCAAAGTCCTACGCATGCTCACTAGCRCCCCCTGCTTGCTTGGTCTCGCCCCCCTGCGTCTCATCGAACATTGATGGTTCGACAGGCACATGGTCGACGAAAGGATCCCCAACCTCAGCARCATCCTCGCCCTGTTCGTTGTCGTCTTCAGCAGGGGCGTTCATGGCCACAGGGGCGTTTCGTGGGTTCTGCAAAGACTTAAGTTAGGCACATGCAAAGTTGTCAATAAAATACAAGACAAGGAATAAGACTTATTGGAGGCGGCGGAGGAATGTTCATCTCGCCCCCAGTGAGCTCGGCGAGCATCATGGTGTACTCCAAGGAGGATTTGTCCATGGCTTTGATGGTCTCCGGTAGCAGCTTGGACTTGTTGAAAACTRAAACAAGAAGCAGTTAGACGCCCAACAAGATACATACTCAAAACGGATACAATAAGACACACAAAATGCATAACTAGACTCAATCGTACCASGATCGTGAGCCGGACTAAGCCCCACATAAGAAAGAAAGAACTCATTGTTGAGATCCATCCTTGWTGGCAGCCAGTGACYCGTCACGSCTTCAGGTYCGCCGCCCAAACAATGCAGCCTCGCTTGTTGAAAATAGACGACTGCTGCCCCTTCGGCCTCATTCATGACAGGGACATCAGAATTCAACTCTATTATGACGCCCCTACTKGAAGGCTTCCTCTTAACTGTCCAGTTCTCAATGCAGCCAACCATGATGAACTCTCCCCTGAACGCCTTCTAGTTGGACCTTAACTACTCCACGACCCTRTACGAAGGGCGTGTGCAGAAGTTGTACTAGCCAGGCCCGTAGTTGTTTCTAGACCTGGCAATCAGACCGTTCGGATCGGATTCAAATCGGTCGATATCGGATCGGACCATTTTCRKATCGTGTTAGGATCGGATCGGTTTCGGATYRGACCGCTCTATCGGATTCGGACCAACATTCGGATCATTGTACTTTCGGACCGGATCGGGACTCAGATCGGATTGGATTGGATAATTTTCGGATTCGATGGAGCAAAAACTTAAATTTTTATAGTTTTAGGCATATTTAGATAACTTATTCAAGATCGGATTGGGATCGGTTCGRATATCGGATGAATATCAGACCAAGTTTGTTTCGGATCGGATTCGGATCGGACCRACCCATCGGATTCGGACCAACTTCGGATCATCCATTTTTGGATCGGATCGGGACCGCGGATCRGGACGGTCAGATCGGATATTCGGATTCGGATCAATTTTTGCCAGGTCTAGTTGTTTCCACGRACAGGCGTGAGTGTGAAGAGGTTGCGGAATAAGGTCAAGGTTGGCTCAAGCTCAAAAATCTTGCACATGGTAATGAAGGATAGAACGGTCACGACGGAATTGGGCATTAATTGTGAAATGGTTAGTCTATACTTGTTTAAAATTTTTACAAGAAAAGGGTGAAAAGGAAACCTCAAGCCGCCCTTAAGGCAATCTATGTACACAGCTAGATGGCCTGGAGAAGGATTTACTACTGTACACCTATCTCCAGGTGTGTATGTGGAGAAGATAGGTTTTAGATGGTATTTTACGGAATAGTAATCATGGTTCCTATCAGCTACGCCCCTAAAATGGGCAGGAATGTAGTGGTTATGTATACCCCGATCTGGTGTTGGTGGCGCCACCTGGGAGGTAGATGCACCCGTCTTCATCGTCRTGAAAAATCTGTCCAAACGGCGATGTTCATACATCGGGTCATCTTTATGAAAAGCGACAGAAACGACGTCCGGATGTGACGAAGGAACATCTTCGCCAGAAGATACTTCATTTGGAAGGGTGTCTTCACGAGGGACGCCCGGGGGGCACAAAGAAATTTGGCTTCGACGCACGGCTTACCGACCGGATGAAGCGGTTTCGGTAAGTGGTGTTGGGATCAAATCGTGTAATCCATCACTTACCGACCGATATCGGTCGTATTTGAATAAAAACTAATGCTTAAATAGAAGAAAAATAATAAAATATAATAACGAAAAAAATACCGGTAAAAAACAAAAAATAAAAAAAAAAAAAAAAATTATAAAAAAAATTAAAAAAAAAAAAATAGAAAAATAAAACATAAAAAAATAAGAAAAAAAAAAAAAAACAAATATAAAAAAATAAAAAAAAGAAAAAAAAAAAAAAAAAAAAAAAAAAAAAAAAAAAAATAAAAAAAAAAAAAAATAAAAAAAAGAAAATAAATAAAAAAAAAACAAAAAAGTAAAATAAAAAAAACAATAAACGGTTAATTAAAAAAAAAAAAAAAAAAAAGAAAAAAATAAACTAAAAACAATATATAAAAAAAAAAATTAAAAAAAAAAAAAAAACTAAATAAAAAAAAAAAAAAAATATAAAAAAAAAAATTTAAAAATAAAAAAAACAAGAAAAAAAATAAAAGGTACAAAAAAAATAAAAAAAAATAAAATAAATAGGTAAAAAGAAAAAATAAAAAAAAAATAAAATAAAATAAAAAAAAAAAAAAAAATAAATAAAAAAAAATAATAAAAATAAGGTTAAAAAAATAAAATATGAAAACCAAAAAAAAAAATAAAAAAATAAAAAATAAACAAAAAAAACAAAAAAAAAGATAAAAAAGAAAAAAAAAGACAAAAAAAAAAATAAAAAAAATAATGAAAAAAAAAAAAAAAAAAAAAATTAAAAAAAAAAAAAACAAAAAAACTATTATAAATAGAAACATGAAAAACATAAAAAACGAAAAAAAAAATTAATAA
>SNQN01004259.1:30759-45811 GCA_008642245.1 Bassia scoparia
AAAAAAAAAAGTCCAAAATTAACCATAATTCGCTCATCAGTATATTTAGAGAACTTTGTAACAACAGTATAAATTAAATTAACGAAAAAAAACAGTAAGATTAAGCAGAAAAGAAAGAACAAACCTGGTGTTGAATAGCCTTCTGCAAGAAACTCTCACTCTCACCAGTACTAATCAACAAATCAACAGTCCTCTCATCAGGATTCTCCCCTGTWACAGTAAAATACCTCCTCTCGACAGTCTCCCTATACTCCCCATTAATCTTCTCCCTGAGCTCTTGAAACTCCTCCATCTTCTCAACCAACTTCTTCCTCAAACCGYTAACAACCGAGGTCCTGGTCCGGTCAGCGGAGCTCCCGGGCCCGCACCCCTGCAGGTTCCTATTAGCCGCATTGGACCGGTCCAGCGCCTCCAGTCGGACCTTGATCATCTTAGCCTTCTTCAAGGCCTGTCCCACGTCACGGTCCATCCGTGATCGCAGCTCCTTGACAGAGGATGACGTGTGAGCCGTCTTGCTCTCCTCGTGAGCGGCTCGGAGCTTCCTGTGAAGTTCTTCCACTTCCTTCATCTCGTCTTTGATGGTCTCGGCGTCGCCGAAGAACTTGTCGAGGTTGACCCCTGCGTTTGGGGTCGGGGACGACGCCATCTCAAGGTCTCCTGTGGTTTGGCCACGGTACCTCGAGAAGGAGCTTGATATGAGGTTGTTCATGTTTGGTTAGAATTATTATTATTAGAATTAGTATTATTAGTATTATTATTATTATTATTGCGAGGTGTGAATGGTTTTAATGGGGAGATTTGATTTGATTTGGGGATGAAGTGGGCGTGAGTAATGGGGGTTGGGATTGATTAGGGGGGGTGGTTGAATTGTCAAAATGGGGGTACAAGAAAACAGATGGAATGAAAGTGCTAGTTGAATACTTGGTGATTGTAAAACGAGTGAATACTGAGTCAAGGAGGGAGATAAAGTCAATGAGAAGGAGGAGGAGACTTTGACGGAAATGGAGGTTGGATTGATTATAACGTAAACTAATACAACCTGGGAATACTGTAAATTGTAGAGTGGGGCACTGGGGGCCTGGGGCTGCTGCTACTCCAGCTTGGGAATTAAATTTTGGTCATCACCGAACTTAATTTTGGTTTTTTTTCATTACAGGCTTTCTTCACACCATGTTGTTAAAATTACGAATAAATTGAAATTGTTACTGTCTTATATCAAAAAAAAAAATATTTATTTTACCAAAGGAAATAAACCGAAAAAATATTATTACTCTTTGAGCTTTGATTTTATTGTCTTGTTAGAAAACAGTGTACACGACGCTGCACGCGCAGCCGACTGTCCATCATATATTGATAAATTCTCCGTTATTCTCGAAACAAATAAGTGATATATTAAATCATGATAATGTTGTATAATATATACACCACAAGAATAATACAAATCTGTGAAATTTATAACTAAGGAACAGCATTGAATATCAGCATTTTGAAACAGCATATGGTTTGCCATTGAATTATTTTCATGCTTATACTTCCAAAGGCTGCCTTACGCATTTTAAAAAATCTACATTCTTATTGTGAATATACTTTTTTTTAAAAAAACCAAAGAAGCCAAATATATTATCATCATCAAAGCTTAAACAGCATGAACCTCCATGAAAATGTTCTCATCGTCATCAAGAATAAAGGCATGGTTAGCCAATTCTATCACTGCAACACCATTGCCTCGTCTTTCAGCAAGCACCTCTACCGGCCTACGTTCCAATGTCGGTCAAGAGTTTCCGAATGTGATCATAACTATCCGGAGCTCATTTAGCCATCCCCCTCTAGCTCCCAATCCATTTGATTTTAATTCTCATTTGCATCTTGGAAGAAATCGCATGTTCGCTACAAAGGAGAGGCTATGAACCTCAAGTCATTTAGTGGCTAAGATGGTCCGTTTTAGTCTTGTAAAAAACCACCCGAGGGTGTAAACAAAATACCATAAAATCGAAGCTTAATGGCACCCTAACAAAATGAAGCATGAGTCTTCTCTCATCTAGGCACTTGCAAACAGCAAGAGTATAAGTTAATTCTTTAATTACCCACATGCAAAAGTAAGCTGACTAGGTTCGTTGTTTTGGAGGAAATATTCCAATTGAAAATATTTTCCATGAAACATTTTCGGTAGGAAAATTGTAACATTAAAATTATTTCCATATTTGTTTGTTGGAAAATGTTGTTTCCTTGTTTTTTGATAGAAAATGATTTCCTTATGGAATGGAAAAAGTAGTTTTCCATCTAAATTTTCCTTTTACTTTGATTTTGCCAAACAATCAAGGAAAATGGACAATGATTTTCTGGAAAACATATTCCTCCAAAAACAACGAGTCTTAATTAAAAAAAAACCCCATTTTTATCATGTTTCCAATAAGATGTTATCTGAGCAACAGTATTACAGTACTGTACTGCAAGATATTATCTTACAATGAAAAAAACATGAGTGTTTATATAGACTATATGAGGCAAACCTAAGTCAAGACGCCAATCAAACTATACTGCATCAGTGCATAGCATATGAAGAAATTATATGTACCATCCTTACATAAGAGAGAAGGGGAGATGGTTCCTCTGCAACTGTACACTATAGAAGACAAACAGTAATTAACTTTGAGTCAAGCACAACCGAAAACTCAATAACATGTTTTACACCTAAAAGAAGCCTGGCCAAGGGATGTTCTGTCTGTATTCGCTACAATATCATACAAAGTTGGCATTATTTGTGTGCATAGACAAAGCGACAGAAGAATGACGAGCAACACATGAAAAAGTAATATGCCAAAACATTCAAATCAAATATAACATAAAACACACGCTTCAGATTATTTGCCTAAATGAATTTCCCATTTGAAGACGACAAGCAAAGAAAGAAAAAGATATTATATGTGGCAATATGATATCAAATTATCACCCCAATTCACTTACCCTATGTCCAGGCAAACTCATTATCCCAAAGTAGTCGCCAACTATGAAACTTGCAGCAGCTGTGGCAATTCAGATATAAGTTATGCAGTGCCTCAATCCCAATTGACAAATGGGTCAAATCCACCTACAAAGATCATCACGATACAACACCATTCAACACTGATACAACCAGCTTCAAGAATTATAATAAATTAACAGTATCATCCAAAACTAGTAACAAACCACTGACCTCACTCCTAGACGATATTCCATCATCAGATGGTTGCACAGAGTGCAGAAAAGTAGAACTTAAAAATCATCAATCAGGACAAGCATATATGATTGAAACCCATCAATTATAGTCTTCATCACTTATTCTCGTTCAGAAAATTGACCAGCGGTACACAGATACCACTGTCAATAATCACTGGAATATGATTATTTGAGGAATGATTCATCAGAAAAAATTACAACAAACTTTTTAACTTTTATATTTTTTTTTTTCCAACCAAGAGCTTCTAGGTTTTAACAAAATCAAAGCTAGGTTACCATTAACCAAATCAAAAATTATACATCACAACTCAAACCATAAAAAAACCATTAACTCTAGATTAAACGAAAAAACACCTAAAAAAAGAAATTTTCCCTTAGATTGATTACCAACGAACCTTCAATAGTGATACAATCAACCAATCAACAATTAACAAAAGCCTAACATGATTCATTTATTTAAAGTGCAAAATCATGAAACAAAAAACATAAACCCTAGAAAATTAACATACCTTCAGTCCAGTCCCCCCATTCAACTGGTGGATCCACCTCAAAACCCTGATTTTGCCTTACCCAAAGTGAATACCTCAAAAAAATGGAGGATATTGATACCTTACCCAATGTATCAAGAACTGGTACACTTGTGACAATATGTACACATACAACATGTACACATATTAAAAGACAAGTTCCACTACATTGGTTAGCTACTTACATGTTCAAAAACAAGCGCTGTGTTTTAATCTGAAGGTACACATTCATATTTTTTCTACTCTTGTTTTTTAAGCACTTCACACTGACATAAATTCTTTATTTATAATCGTAAATAATCTCTCTATCGAGTGAAAACTTTCTGGGGATACAGAACAACAAATCTAGAAAGAAAAAAAACACAACTTTGTGATTCGACAAAATGAACAATAACTGCAGTCAAAGAATCAAATTGAATTTAAACGCTAAAACAGGTCTCCACCGTTATACATAGTTATAATAGAATCATAGAATGAAACTCCTATCAGATATATAGCTAAATAATAAGTATATCAACTTGGAAATAAATGCACACTATATCATTCACAAGGGAGTTGTACGAAGAGTTGCATGATCATGCTGTTTATGATTTCTCAGGATTACCTCATACGCATCAAATGCTAATAGAAAAGGTTTGACAATGTACAAAACTTACATTCATACAGAACAAAATGTCAGAATAATATGCAATGAACATATAGTAATACGTACGAAATCAAATAAAAGTAATTATTGATAACACAATAACTTGCATACAAGAATAAAAACATAATATACCTCACGAGATTTGCAGGCACGGCGGGGAGAGTCAAAATCTCAATAGTAAACAGAGAAGTAAGAGCCACAAGTCTATGGATGATTGAGCAAGCTCAGATTGCAATCATCCGAAATCATAATTAAGATGTAAATGCAAGATTACATTCCAACCAAAAGACAACAGGTTCAAGAAACATTTAGAGCATAAACATAGCTCTAATCCGTAAATTAACATTTCATCCTTGCATTTCATTCACAAACTGCATAACAGGTTCCAAGAAACAAACAAAGCAAATGATTTCTGGTTCTTTTGAACACAATGAGTTAATATAAACAAATCGTCCATGTAAATAGTTTGTACAGAACACACATTTTGCGTTCTGTTTCATTGTTTAAGCATTCTAAGATGCAAATAATCTAAACAAGTCGTAAGCATATTCAACACTAATGCATACAACAAATCAAATGATAAATGCAAACCAATTCAAAACAAAAAGAGAACGAACAGATTAAAAAACGACGAAGCAAAACATCATCGGATACCTAGAGCCTGTAAGCGTGGATAACTCTCGGCTTCGCTCTCAGCCTAGGACATTGATGAAATGACTCAACGTTCGTACCAAATTTGTCCCCTCATGGACTTGTGAACATGGTAATAATTGGAAGTTAAGTTCTCTGAAGAATCAGCGACGTTTGGACCTAGAGATTCACTATAGAAGAAGTTACCAGTAGTAGTTTGACAAAGAACCTCCATGACTGTAATAATTTTGCAACCGGAAAGCAATTTGACTGGTCGTTTTCTTTTTTCTGGGTTGAGATTCTCAACAATAACCTGCTCATCAAGAAATAATTATCAAAATCTCATCAAGGTATGGTTCTCTAATGACGCCGAAAGACTTCAACTATCAGGACACAAACATACACCGACTCCAGCTTCGAAAAAAAACGTCCAGAGTTTTGGGTTTTATGATATTGGGGGCAATGATCACAGTATGACAACATTGCAAAGTGTTATCTGCGCCCTAAGCAGCAAACAGAAGTTAAGTAGATTACATAGCTCACTCGTTAAACTCATAAAACACACATTGTATGTCAATAAGATCGTATTTTGATTGCTAAAAAAGCTCTCACACAGAGGTGAAGATCTGGTCTGCATAGTCCCGGAACTCGTGAGTACTGAAACCATTTTGCTAGCCCGGTCATGTAGTGTCCTTCTGGACCAGTCCTCTTCTAAGATTTCATATTCATTCTCAATCATGAGGAGATAACAATCTATTTAGCCCGAAATAATTAGTTATTAGATATAGATACGTCAAACGTATTCGATACAAAAGAACTAATGAAAAGTGTCTTGCTATTAGTGTGAGGACAAGTCTAGTCCGGTTAATGCTATGGATAGTTACTTTGAAGTAAGATATAGTCATTTATATAGAATCCTTAACATTAACAGTATGACTTAATACATCTAACAAGAACTGTCAAACTTAATATCCTAATTTACAATCTGAGAAGCTATATACAACATACAATTTAAGTCTAGAATCATACCTGTGGCGAAATCTGCTCCCCTGAGACTCAACAGGTTATACTCTCAGCAAATTCACATCTTTTCAGTAAACTTGCATCCTTGCATGAAGTCCATTCCACATTTGCCATCATAGTGTTAACATCAGACTCCAGATATCACTTAAAGTAGTTCACATCGATGAATGCAAAAGAAAGAGTGTAACAAATCAAATTCAAACTGAAAGGTTATTATCAGTTTGAACTGATCTGGTATATTACTTAGCCACACAGATAATTCCTACACAAGAAAAAGGTCAATTTAGAATTTTTCACAGTCTTATATTAAACTGTAATTAAAACTTTCCAAAACAAAAATTACATTCTCAGTAATTAAAAATTACCAAATTCCACTCTGCCAAATACCGAGGATCCATCCTTCTCTCATAATAAACAGCTGGAATCAACTAGCATGAGCAGGAATAAGCTAGTTAAGAAGCTTCAAGTTCGTCGCAAAGTAAGACAAGCCTTCTAATCGAGATCTTGTCGGAATGACATATATACAAATGGATCATAATCACGAGATAAAGCTAAATTCAACAAAAAATAACGAAATGTATAGTAATCTTCACTTCCAAATGATTCAAGATGAACCTAAAATCAACCCAATCAACAATTACCTCGAAATTTCAACCCAACAGAATTCAATAAAACCTGAAATCAAAAACCTTACCGCTTTCTCTCGCAGGTAAGCCACTGCGCCATTGCCAACACCACAACGACAAAGCTATCCTAAGCACCCAACAGCGCTCTTTAGCTCCATCACCTTTAATTGGCCTGGTGTAACACCCCAATCAAAATACGCTACCGTAAGAAGTAGTGGCATGTGAGGCGGAGGAAAACAATGGAGGTTAGAAGAAAAGCGACGTGTTGGAAAACTCATCGAGGTGGAAAAACATTGCGGAGAGAGGTGGATCCGTGAAGAGATAGTGAGGAAAATTGACTAATGGTCTGGTGTCTCGATTGAATGGGCAACAACTGGCCACATGGCATGGGCAACGTCATTCTACTGTTCATTTTTGAACATCATTATCTTGGCTTTTGGGTGTTTTGGATACTTAGCAGCACGTGCTGCACGCAGCATAATATCCACAGGGAACTTGGTGCAATAATATTGCAATCAACAAAACTTTACTCTTTTAATTTGAATATAATTTTTTGGTGTTTTTAGTAAACTAGTTATATTTATCAATTATTAATCTATCGTGTTTCGGCATATCTATATTTTGTGATTTGTGTTTTGGTATTAGACTATGTTGGATAAGTTAATATTATTTAATTAAGTAGTTAGTACCAATAATAAAAAATTGAATATAAATTGGATAAATAAAAAGATCAATAGGTTCAGTCAATCGAACTCTCTCTACACATATTCCAACAAAATAGTAATTCACTTTGTGCAGCTGACTATATATTAATATATTAAATGAGATTAATTATAAATAACAGGGTCGGCAAACGTTTAGTTTAAATTTCCGACAAGTCAAGTATTAGACGAAATTAAAAGAAAAAAGACAGTCAAAAAGAAGTTAAAGGTTTAAACTCTGTTACTAACGAGATACATCTTAATCCAAACCAATTATGAGAGTAAAGACTTTCCTTTAAATATATATCATTCCAAATAAATATAACATAAAAAGAAATATATAAATTTACAGTTGATTCCTACCACTCGATCAGTCGAAAGGAGTACATCAATTATTAAATGAGTATTAATACTACAAGAATTTTCGAAATTGAAGAATCAAAGAGTCTTAATAATGTCTAAATCTGATAAATTGATGTCGGTTGGGTGCACCGGGCGCGGACTGGTCGTCCTTCTCTGCTCGAGATGTACATTAGTGATGATTGTTTGTAGAATGGAATTCTCTTTTGCATAATGTGAGATGTGCTGAATTGTGTGAATTATACTCAAACGAGTCAGAAAAGGCCATCGCAACTTTTTCGGGAGTTGTCAGAACGTTTAACTGCATAATTGCAACAAAAGAAGAGGACTTCATTAGTTGTGTGCCGATGTCATGGATTAGGGGAAAGGTAGCCGAGAATTGCAACGCCCCATCTAGCGGCCTACTTGTTACATATTCAGACTTAACCACGCGACAGGCACGGTTGTTTAATAGAAATATACAGTGGTTAGTATTATTGGACTGTGTTGTTATTTACTAGGAGTCTAATGCGGTTGTCTTGTTATCTTATAGGCGTGAAACATGAAATTCGGCTTGTTTAGACTATAAGTGGAGTCAACATGGAAGTTTGATGTCGAATTAGTTTAGTCAATGTAACATGCAAAAGGAATAGAAGTGAATGTCTAAACCAAGCATGCATACAGTGTTAGAGATAAGATTTGCCTCAACTTACCTGCACTGGATTGTAGACGAGAATGGAAGCTATGGACCCTTTAGAACCTTCTAAAACTTAGATTAATGTTTTTTGTGTTTGAATGTGTTTATGCTGAGAGAAATTTTATGAACTGAGAGAGAGAGTATTCGGAACAGAGCATAACAAGGAGAGAGCAAGTTATGCACGTCCTGAAAGTTTTCAACTCTTGAAATGCGGGGTGATTATATTAAGCGACTTTAAAAAAGAAAAAGAAATGGCGTAAACTCTCCCAACTGGGAAAAATTCGCCCTAAGGCGAGTCCCCGCCAGCTTCTTTTACTTTTGTTATTGACTTGTCTAATTTGTGTTTATTTCGGGTTTATCGAGGAAATAATTGGATTTTTCACGTTTGATGCGAATTGTGACATGGGAAGCAAGGGATGCACTAGAATCTTGGGGCAACGTGGTCAGGAATATTCCTTTCGCTCGTTGTGGTTATGTTTATGAAATTCATAAATATTATCCTAAAAAAATATGGAAAAATATGTAAATCTGTAAAATGTAGTTTTTGTGTTAAATATTTCGTAAATGCTTGTTTTGCACTTCCATGTGGTTTTTTGTGAGGGTGCTTTGCGTACTGTTGTTTCATCCTCGGCTCTGACTTCGTTTTAAAACATTTGGTGTTTTATGAATTGCGCCCCTGATGCTTTCGTTAGGACTCTTAATTTTTCCTGTGTGTTGCTTCGACGCTTTTGTTAGGACTCCCTGGTATAAATTTTGATTATTGTCCACTTGAGCTTTTTAGGATGCTTAGTTTTTTTCGTTGTCCCCCATCTTCCTTACACTTCCTGTGTACGTCAATGTCCACTATCCTCCGTAGACTTCAGGAATTGTGCTCGTTCGTATCGATCCTTATGTCTACTAGGAATGAGGAATGAGTTGTAATCTGCCTCTGTTTGGACCTACTGGGGAAATGATATTGGTTCTATACTGATGCCTCCGTTTGGACTTCTTAGGGAAAACTTGGGTTGGTGTCCGTATCGATGCCTCCGTTAGGACTAGGTGTTTGCTCGAATTCTTTATCACTCTYGGCTAGTCGTCTAGGAAAACTGGAGTGAAAGTAATGTCGGGTAWAGCGAATGTCTTTTTGTTGATGGTGTTGCCTATGCCTTGTCTTGATGATGAACGTTGCATATAGCCATGATTTCGTATAGCAATGTGTTTTGCTAATGTTGATGCTTATGCCTTTTGTCTTGATGATGAATGTGGCGTATAGCCACGATTGCGTATAGCAATGTCTTTTTGTTGTTGCTTTAGACTTACATTGCGTATAACGACAATACAGGTTACCGCGTGGCTTTTGTAAGCTTGCTTAGGATGGTGCTGCTTTGACTGGGGGTATATGCTTTGACTTTGACTCGTATGTTGACTTGTGCTTGATCGTGGCTATTGGTTCGTCTTGATTTTGTATTTGCTTATTGCTTGTTGTAGCTTTGTCAGTGCATTTTCATTGCAATTTGATGACTTTCGGRCTCATGTTGCTTACTTAGGTGTGTTTTGGTCACTGTGCATGACTTTYAATGTTAGTTGGAACTCCCGGGAAGTACCAACGATATTTGAATGCAATAGGCTTCGCGTGTACGACTAGGCCCACGAGAATCAACTCGATAAAGAGCCAAAAATAGGCCAAAACCGAGCAAAATTGCGCCTAGTATTCAACCATTTTTGGCTTAATTTCGTGGCTTATTAAGCCACTTTTGCTTTATTTGTTGTTTGMTCTTTGCTTTGTCACTTGCAACTACTTTCCAAACTCCATTGTTGCTTGAGGGAATTGCTTGMAAATGCTTTGTTTAGCTCACCAAACTTCAAATCCAAATAAGTTTGCTACTCAAAACTTTAAATTCACTTGCATGTTGCAATTTGTCATTCAAAATTATGTCATTTGAATATGCCTTGTCAATTTGTGCAACTGAATTGGGGYTTTTTTCTTTGCTTGTGTATGCTCAAAATTGTTGAATGCCTTTGCTTGTTMATGTCTTTGTGAGCCTTTTGCATCTTGTTTCATCAAATTTGGTGCAAATTTGAACAGTGGCGGACGCAGGATTTTAAAACTGGGGGGACAAATTATGAACATTCATATACAAATAAAACTATTTTAAAAAATGCAAATTAGTTTAATATGAATAATTTGAAAGAATTTTATTATATTAAATTAATTGAACCTCGATCATTTGTTAWAACTTCAGCAAAATTAGCCTTATATGCACGTATTTTTTTTATAGTCAATTTTGAAAACTTTMGYYAAATTAGTCGTCTTATATGCATGCGAAGCGTGCAAAAAACATTTCACTATTTTATAGACAATTTTCAAAATTTCAACAAAATTAGTTTCATATGTACGTGAAGTGTGCAACAAATTTTAATTTTTTTCTATACCCGATTTATATTAATAATGTGCAATTTTAATATTAATTCTGATAAAGGCAAAAATTAAAGTTTAACTTATTTGAGAAGGCAATTAAATATTAAAGAGGGAGATGTATCATTGGGAAAAAAAAATATATGTAATGGTAGGAAATGAAATATAAAGGATTATAATAAAATTTAAAGCAAAGAGTGCAAAAGAAAGGGGATCAAAAGATTAATGAACATTTTGGGTTCGACAATAAGGGTGAACCCATGACCCTAGAATAACTAGAAAACAAGGCCCATGCTAAACCACTTTGAATGCTAGACTGCACTTTTGTGATATATTACCAACCACTCTTTTGTAATTTATTATACATATTCAGAATTTTTTAGAAAACAGTTTTTTTTTCATTTTTTTAAAGTGGGGGGAAAAGTGGTCCTTTCCCCCTGCTGGCCCTCCGCCACTGAAATTGATGAGTTTAGAACTTAAGGCTTAACTACTGTACTGAAGAAAGATGATAGAATAATGTAGCTTTGTTCAATACCCATCGGCCTGTTGAAATTAGCATATGCCCTTGTTAATTCTGTTTATTTGATGATGTGGACCATAAGCTTCTCATGCCTTGTTGAGCAATGTAAGCCTTCCAAATGCATTTCCACCAATTGTAAAAGTAGCTAAAGCTTTGAAAATCTTGTTAATGGTGACAGAAATGAACTGTCGGGAATGATGTATATTATTGAATCCATTAATTGCCTTTAAATCCTTTCTTGGAATATAGAAATTCCAAAATGGAATTGTGCATTCCTTGACCAATAGCGATCATAAGGGAGAAGAAGTGTTTCTTTCCATCTATTTGTGGGTTGCTGGCTTGGTCTTTATCTTGATTGCTTAGGAGAACAGTTGCATTCTCCTTCTCGTTGGTTGTGTTTGAATGGTTGAGGCCGCCTGAGGTCATTTTCTTACATGCTAACTGTTCCATTTTTTAAGCTGTTATGGCTGCCCTTTGTTTTGTAAAGCCTTATCTGCTGCTCGTTGTAAAGCAATAACCGGGCTCCCAGAGAGGGAAAAGAAGTGTTCTTAACTCTTGTGATCAAGATAGAGTTGAGATCAAAGGAATAGCTAAAAGCTGGTTGTTACTCCCGGAGAACCATATCTCTCCATTCGCGCAGGAAGAATGGAAGGGTAGTGGCATTGCTGTCTATACATTTGGTTTGGTCAGATTTAAACTTGCTAACCTTTCATCATCTCTTGTGCAGAAGTTGACAACAAGATCCATTCCGTATGAGACCCCTTAAAGCGGTGGTGATAGCTCTTGGCCAAGATTCCTTCGAGCACCGCCCGGAGTATTGGGCAACTAGGACCAATGTGGCCTTCATGAACTTTGGTTACAGTAAATGACTAAGCAGTCAATATCTCGCCCTGCGCCTAGGCCTCCTGGTGTTTGCATGATGGAGGTAGGTTTTCTGGACAACAACGAAAACCCTTTCACTTCCGTGGAGGGGAAATGACTTTTAACAGCTAGACTCTGCCAGGTTTACGGGGCTTGCCCTATTAAGAGAGGCTGTTCCCATGGACAATCAATAAAGCTTTACCCGACCCGCGTTGATGACTTGGCTAGGTACTTATTGTCTTTAAACTACGGATAGAGGGATAAAAACAAAGGATCTACATAAATATGTCATATCGACCGTTGATTGGAGGGTACACAGACGTGCAAGTCAGCTAGGATCTTTCAATACCTGGGTGAAGCCTAAAGCTCTTGCTTTGTGCCCGGACAAGGGGTGCATGAACTAGTTTCAGATGCGTTTCCTTGCCTGCCTTAAATGATTTTTGGAAGGTCCCTCCTTTGATCTTGGGGTGGACTCCTAGGCTTATGGTTTTGCTTTGATACACCCTGTAGACACCCAAAAGTGTCCACCACTCATTGGGAATAGCCAATGAGGCAAATATACCGATCTAATCGAAATATTTTTGTGTTCGGAGTCGCGAAAAAACCACAAGATCAATAATTTCATTAAATCCACATCCTTGCAACAAGTTGAGGTAAATTAATTGAAAACGTTAATGTGAGTAGCTCAATAATAGGGGAAGGAATAATATTTATTTTAATATTTTTTCTATTTTAAGGGTATTTTTTCTTAGTAAAATCGATTTTTTTAGAATTTTTATAAAGGTTATTTCTAAAGTTTTTCATTTCATCTATTCTCTTATTTTTTGAATTCCAATATTTTAAATATTTTTTCTGATTTTTCTAATGATTTTTAACAAGTTTGCAAAATGATTTTCGAAAATAAATAAACCAGAATAATTCCCGTAGTAAAAATTCAGAAATTTCGTAGAATTATCAGGAAATATTCTAGGAAAATAATCCTTGTTTATAACACCAAGTGGATAAGGTTTAATTGGAATAGTAGATTAGATGCAAAAATACATATATTAATTCCGACGAAAAGACAAAGATAAAAAGAGTAATTAAAGCCAGGAATTGCTGAACGTGGCCCATCCACCGTCATCGCTGGGCCAAACGGCGTGATATACGGTCAACAGAGTTCCGTAATAGCAGATTGGCAAGAGGAAGGCCGTATATAAACCGCCTCCTTTGGACGTAATATACACATTGTATCGTTAGTTCTTTATCCTTTTTTCACCTGTATTTTCCCATACGCTATAAACATGCCCTCGGTGCTTAATCGAAATCAACGAATTCTTGGTGCTTAAGGCATAAGAACTCCTCAATTCTCTCTCACGAATCACTCGTCAAAATCTAAGAGGTTTCTCAAATCTGTCGCAAACTTTGGAGTCGTCTCTGCGAATCAAGGTACAAATTCTGAGGTTATTCAATTCAATCTCTCTTTAAATTTTATTATTGTTTTTTTTATTAACAAGTAATAATTCACTTTAATTTCAACAATAATAAAATAAATTCTCTTGAATTCAATCATATAATAATTTCTCTTTGAATTTCAATCATGTAAATTCATTAGTTTTCAATCGTTTTTGCTTTATCACAATTGTTTTAATAGTCATTGTTAATGCTAACAATMTCTTTTGTTGTGATAAGCGATTCAAGTCGAAGCAAAGTTTTTGATACACTAACCTTTGTTTTTGCTTGTGATTTATAGCGAAGCAACGTAAGATTGATTTGAATATTTTAGTTTTCTATTATTGGATACTAACCATCATCTCGTATGTATGTTGATATTATTGATGCATGAAATCACTTTTTTATTGCATAAACAAGATCTGAAATTGTTGAATCACATTAAATTCAGATTAATCATGGACAAATTGATTTTAAGCACCTTATTAATTTGATTAATTTGAAGTGATCACAATAATTAGGTTAGGTAGTGGTATTTGCATGATAGATATTCACCCTTTAATAAATTTCTAAGGTTAGACCGCTTCCTAAGGATAAAATTGCTAAGTTGTTCTGTATTCAATGAATTTGATCGAATGAAATTACAATGAGACCGAGTATAAGCCGCTATATATGCGGGCAGATTGGGTTAAAGATTCTTTCTGTACCATGTCCCYGAACCCACGAACTGGTTACTTGAACAAACAGTTGGGCCAYTAACTTGGTACCAATGTTTCGGGCGTCCGTGATTAACCTGTATAGACACGGTGGCGATTCTCCACTTGATAATACTACCCCAACGCACTCACGTGCGGGATCTGTGGCTCAAGCCCATGAATGCAATCTACGTAGGACAAGGCCCAATAAGGGCACATGCTTACAACTCCATGCGATCATGTTGCCGTTAGATCGATGGTAACAAGGTTCCCGCACTAGTTGGCTATTGGAGAGTGCTTGAGGTAATTTTTCTTAAGCTTTACGCCTTCGTTTTTTTTGGCTTCGCTTACAATACATTGGCTGATTTTGCTTTTTATGATTGTAGTTTTGGGTGTATGAGTACTTCCCACGTATGAGGTTAGTCCCCAAGATGTCTCCTCAAGCACAACATGCGTAGTGGCCCGCGATGCTGCGATGGGCCCCTCGAGAGACTCGGATTTGGAATGGCGGACTCGGACTAGCCTAGGAGGATTTTTGGCCGCTTGAACCTAGCTAAGGTAAGATTTRGAGTTTTGTTACTCGTATGCATGTCGTTTCCCGAGGTTCCAACTCTAATCTTGTTGCCTTTCAAATTGAGTGGCGSCCGAGCTGACCAAGAGACGGTGCGTCATATGGGGATCTTAAGGACCCGTTTCGTACCTCGGAAATCGCGTGGTGCGGTAACATATTCGTTTGGAGCAGGCA
>SNQN01004260.1:19371-39855 GCA_008642245.1 Bassia scoparia
TAGCTATCCTTCCGTGCCCGTCGTGTTTTCCCAAATTATCCCGCGGGACACATATCAATTCAGAAGATTACTGTAAGCTATTCATGATTACTCGCATACCTTTTCTTTGATCCATCGGGTTCGGGCTCAATTGATTATGTTTCCTACAACTAATTGGAAATTCAATTTGCTTGGTCTGATTCTTCAATTTTGGAAACCTTATAAAGTTCTTCGCGTTAAACCACTTGATCAATGAACTACAAAAGTCTTCAAATTGTATCTGATTAAACCAGGGATTGTAGACATTCCGTCATGTCGATCGTAGCCATTTGAACCAATTCCATTTATTGAAAAATCCCATTTTTGTCATTACTTCAATATGAATCTATACATATAATGTCTGATCGACGCTCTGATAGATATTATATATTCTGTTTACTAAATCACATAAATGACCAAAAACTATCTATATGTAATAGCACCACATATTGAATGTATGAATACATATGATAGAGGGAATAAAGAAAGTCTACTTAATTAAAAATTAAAAAAAAGCAGAGAGATACAAAGGAAAAGAATTGATAAAACATCTCTATAAAAAAAAGTGAAAAGAATATTGCTAACATTAATTTATTGAGTATTTATCTAGATTTATGTAATTCCAATTTATTAACTATGTGTTTGGGTATACGAATAACGGCGGATTCTTTCTATTTTTATTCTTACTTATTATGATATTCATACTCCAATTTTGATTGTTAGTACCCCACTAAGAAGAAGAAACGAGAGGTAGCAGGATTGGATCCTTTGCGCTAGAGAAAGAACAAGAATATTAATGGAAATATTAAGGAAGATAATTTTACCAATCTTTTTAAGCCTTTCTATTGGACTATTTCTATGTTGGCATATAAAATAAAAAAAAAAAAGATGTAAGAAAACGATATATTTTTACCTATTATTTTTTGTTTTATTATAGAATTTCGTCAATAATGATTGTATTTTAAAGCGGTTAACCTATAAATTAGTCAATGGAAAACGTGCCAGATACTCTATATCCTATAGACTGAAGTTACTACTGTAATCACTCCACATGTCTGTGTATTTTTATTTTGTTATCTCTGGTCCGGAGATTTAACATTACTCAAATTTTTTAATACTTGAGAAAAGAAACGAAATAAATCTTTTTGATTTGTTATTGAAAATGCAAAGCCGCAATACTGATTGCGTTATCATTTTGGATGTTTCTTATTCATTAGTAGAAGCCATAATTTTGAAGCGCAAAATCTAGAGAATGTGTTCGATGAAATCGCGATCAAGAACACATAGCTTTAACGTTCGGAAATTTATTCGAAATGTTTAGACTGTTATGAGTAATTTTTGAGATTTTATTTGGTCTGAAATCCAAGAATTTTTTAGAGTTGGTATGGATCGAATACAAAAATAAAAACAAAAAGGTAATTTTTCGTTTTTATCAAATGTCAAAAGAGGACTGTCCTAAGGAGAAGGGGGGGTGTCAGAAAATAAAAGGTTATTAAATTAACGGTAATACAAAGACGAACAAATATGTCAGGTTGCCAGCGATGACAAAAAAAGTGATGAATTTTTTCGCTCTATTTTGTATCGTCTTTGGCGCATGAGCCACCGTGGTACAAGGCAGGGAAGGCAACTGACTAATCTTTTTTTTCCTCAGTTTTCAACCGTTACCGTGTCGCCTGATTCGAAATTAACAAAAACTGGTGAAACATAACCTTTTATTAACGGTTATAACCTATACTCCCCGATTCTTTCTCCAGCTTGGAGAGCAGGAGAAAGATATACAAGGTCTCTTCATTTAGAATAACGTAGCTATTAGTATCTGGGGGAGAGTTGCAAAAGCCTGGAATATTCTTGTGTTCTAGGATCAATTCAAGAACTCAAGGTAGATTTGAGTAAATGAAATAAGGAGGGAGAGGCTTGCCAGAGATCTCTACTAGATCTCTTCTATTTGGGATACTATAGGGCCTTGAATCTACAGGATAGTAAAATTTAAGTTTAAGTAATTCATTACTTTAGTAATTGTGAATCATTGAGAAAAAGCGGAAATCGAGTGTATACAAACTATCAAAAGAGTCTCTGAGTACTCACGGTGTGGATTGGTTCATAAATAATATAGTTCCGAATTTATTTGACTTTGTACCAAACGTTACTCTTCATGCTTGAGCCAGATTGCATATAGATTTAAATTCTTCATATTATGGAATACAATTCATGAAAAGGGGAACAAGATGTGCATCTATGGCATATTCGTAATGCTCAGCATTGTAGGCTGCGTATAACTGGTAGTTACTACATTGTTTCTCTTTCACTTGTTATGGGAAGACCATGGACCTTATGCAGAAAGACTATTTAGTTATATGGCGATTTTTTATTTGATAAAATTGAGGAATCAAACTGTATCATTGTTTTAATAGATAGCTCTGAAAGCGTTTTTAAATAAAAAGCGAATCGTTTAAAAAAATAAAATTACGGAATTTCAATAATTCCATAAAAACTCGTCTGACGCAATCTAATCTACCAAGTCAATCCAATTCACTGTATTTACTTCTTTTGCTAATCGGATAATAAAAATATTATACAGTAACTTTCTTGATTAATATATTACAACATGACTTTTAGTTTGTTTTCTTTGGTCTTCCTTTTTGATTCTTTCTCTTCGGCAAATATCATTACGGGGATTGATATTTGAAAGATCCGAAATCCGAACAAAAAAAATTCGAGCTGGTAAAAAACGTAAGAATTGTTTCGTTATTTCGGATTGATCGAATCAATAAATCAATAAATATTTCTAAAAGAAAGAATATAGGGGTCGTTGATGTCAATACCATATATGCAATATCTAATAATTATTGATGGAATTGATTAATATCTAACTATTAGTCTGTTTTTATTATGGTTTTTTTAGTCACACACTTCACTACACGACCAAAAAAATACTAATTCATCCGCAGTTTGCTCGTTAAAATCAAGGGTTAATATGAAAAGAAAACATATAACTCTTCTACATCATTCCAAATTTCATCGATAAATTGAATGATATCTTGAGGCCTCTTCTCATTTACTCGTTAAGAATTGAAATTGGAATTTTTTTTTTCTATTTTCAATCAAAGAACTAAGGAAGTTCAAGTTCATTCAAATTAATCATTTTGGTGACTGTTTGTTACATTAGATAATAAAGTAAAAAGCAGTAGGAACTAGAATGGAATAGTGCAGGTAGCCAAATATAAGTGCGAGAATATTCTTCTATTTCGCATATCCTCTCGGTGTTGGTTGTATACTAATTCGCCATTAACTCGGGGATTGTAATCATGAAGAGATAATCAAATTTTACCTGTAAATCTGAAATTCAATGGAGTGACATTCATCTTGATGATATTGAATCAAGATTTATTGTAATATCAATGTAATAACAAATATCGAGTATCATATCAATTGCGTCGTCAGAAATTGAAAGTAAGATATACACATAGGGAAGACTCTTTTATCCAATATGAACGTAGTCAATCCGTAAAACTGCGAGCAAAAATCGAATTTGTCCATCTAATTAAAGAGTCTGTTATTTATCATTCTTTTTTTTTTCCATAACCCGCTGTATTCCTTGTACAATCAATCATCTAATGAAGTTTCACTTTTACACTTCCACTGGTTACAAAACCCCAAAACAAGAAAAATAGAAGAAAATAGAAGCTAAGGAAGGCGGGTAGAAGTTTAACTTGAAATACCTTTTGTTTTAATGATTTCCTTTTTTCCTTACAAAAAGTGCGAAAAGCGGAGTCTTGTACAAAAAAATTCTATCAAATTCAGTTTTTTTATTTTCTTAGAATGTTTGATCTTTTTATTACATATATATATATTAAATTTTATATTTTTATTTACTATATCTACCTTTTTGCTTGTGGTTATTACTCGGGCGCATATATCACAAGGTCAATGCGCAATTTAAATGAGATAGATGTTTTCAAATTGACAATTGATTTGATTTAAGTAATTGAGATGGCACCAAAATCGGAGACAAAAGAAGATAGGATGAATTTGAAAAGTATTTTGTCAAGGTAATTTGAATCAAAAATTGGATTGTGTATTTTATAAGAACAGTTCCATTGAGGCATGGGGACTACCAAAGGCATAACATATGGAATTGTTTGCGTTAGATAGAAAACGAACCAGACCCAATATTGGTATCTCGTGAATCAGGATCTTACCAATAAAAATGGGTCTAGTACTAATCAACAGATTCGCCGGAAATCGTTAATAGTTCAAGTAATGTAAATTTCCGATTTGTTTGATGAGAAAAAAAAACTAAGAATCCTCAAACAATATTCCTACAAATTCCTTAAAAAAAGAGTCCTATTGACTATTGATATACTTATTGATTATTGGATCCATCGGGGAACTGACGGGGCTTCGACCCGCAGCTTCCGCCTTGACAGGCGTGCTTAACCAATTGAACTACAATTCCCAGGGAAATTGAATATACATATACAGTACCTATTTTATTTTTTTTATTGACTCAAATCATTTTTAGTTCGATCTGTTGTAACCGAGATGCGGGTGATATATTTGATCTCCACATTAATATGCACTTTAGTAAGAAGACACAAATTACTAGTCATTTTTCTTTCGACTTTTCTATTTTATTTAAACCTTAATAATTAATAATCATACTTAATGTAATAATCATACTAAGAATCGAGATCTTATTATGATCAAATTTCTATTTACCCTAACAAATAAATAGAGCAACCAAATAAAAAATAGAGTTTATATTGTGGGTCTCAGCCGTTCGGCGAGGACAAATATCTTCATTCATAATGAAAGATTATGAGCATTATTTGGGCCGAGCTGGATTTGAACCGCGTAGACATATTGCCCAACGAATTTACAGTCCGTCCCCATTAACCGCTCGGGCATCGACCCAGAAGAATCAATTCCATTTTAGGCTTATTGATAATCTATCATCAACTTCCTTTTGCAGTACCCTACCCCCAGGGAAGTCGAATCCCCGTTTCTCCTTGAAAGAGAGATGTCCTGAACGCTAGACGATGGGGGGATACGCGCCAACTGCCATCATACTATGACATAGTATGAACAGTTTTTTGAAAATTGTCAATAGAATTGAAAAATTCTGATTCAAAAGATCTTTCCGTCTTACATGACTCTATAGAATGTTTTGTTATTTCAATTTATTTATGAATCATTCATTCTCTAATAAATATTCATCTAGAACTTGATATTTATGAAATTAAAGAATCCTTTTCAGTTTGTCGATTAGAAAAAATGAAGACTAAGTAAACCATTACCGACCACATTTCGAAACTGCTTGCTATCTGTCATATTTTTTTATGATATAGTTATATATTATAATAACTTGTATATGGAATAGATGTACATAGATCTATTTTCTATATATATAGATAGTGACTCAGACAAGAATTGGCTAAAAGGCCCTTTTAACTCAGCGGTAGCAGTAACGCCATGGGTTAAGGCGTAGTCATCGGTTCAAATCCGATAAGGGCTTTTGAGGTTTTCATAAAATTTCATTCTTACTTGATTTGTTGATTTGGCCGGGGAATGGAGATATTGTTTTGTTGATATTTTAAAAAGTACAAAAGAAGCTACTTTCCAAGTTAGATAAGTTACTATACTATATATACTTATAGTAGTTATAAAGAGGAGTTATAAAGCTCATTCTATTATAATGATAAGATAAGTATAATGATAAGGTAAGTCGTTTACCGAATCAGCAACTATTCTGATTTTCTATTATTTGAATAAATTCATTGGAATGGAAAGATTCGAAATTAACAAATGAAAAAGTAAGTGGACCTGACCTATAATCATTTCACTATATCCGCATTCTGATATTAAAATGATAGAGATTCAATTGGAACAGTCGGGCTTCTTTTTTAAACTCTGTAGGAATTGTCGATATTTTCGATTCACATCTTTGTCTTCCTAATTATTCCATAGAATCAATTAGCTAGTCTTTTCCTCCTAGAGAGGAGAAAGCTTTTTTTATTTCAAATCACAACAAAAAAGGCATTTTCTATAATCTTGCTTTTCTTTGATTACAAAACGGAATGAATTTCGATAAGTGTGACTTGATGTACCACCAACTATTTTCTAGAATCATGCATCACCGTATTTTTGTTACGACAATGGGGTGGAGAATGGCATACGTGAAAGAAACTTTCATTTCAAGTTTTCTATTATTTATTGTTTATTGAATATCGTATGGAATTTGACTTAAGTAAAAATAGGAAATTCACTTTTTTTCTGATAGAGAAAAAGGAACTAGAAAATATTCGAAATATTTGATTTCTTTTGGCCGTGAAATGAAAAGAATTAGTCCGAGATTTCCTATTGATCTGAAAAAAAAAGAACTAACTATAAACAGAAAACAGACAAAAAAGAAACATAGAAATAAAAAGAAGAATCTCTAAAGATATTTATTTCTTTTATTCCATTTTAGGAACAAAATGCAACAATAAGCTTAATTTCATTATGAGTCTACTAAGTTAAAATTAAGGAATAATTGAAGTTAGGAATTTACTTTGATTAAGAAACCTAAGTTAATTTATGAATCACTAAAGGATTTTTTTTTCGAAACCCTATAGCTAAGGTCAGTGTACGAGGAATCAAATCATCCATAAATGATCGAATTCTCGGACTCCAAAAAATGCTATGGGATGCTCGAAATGGTGAAGTAGTTTGAATAGGAGGATAACTAATGACTATAGCCGTTGGTAAATTTACCAAAACGAGAAAATTTATTTGATGTTATGGGATTGACTGGTTACGACGGGACCGTTTCGTTTTTGTAGGTTGGTCTGGTCTATTGCTCTTTCCTTGTGCTATTTTTGCTTTGGGGTGGTTTACGGTACAACCTTTGTAACTTCATGTATACTCATGATTGGCCAGTTCTATTGGAAGGTTGCAATTCTTAACCGCAGCAGTTTCGACCTGCTATAGTTTAGCACATCTTTATTGTTATTGGGGTCTGAAGCACAAGGGATTTTACCCGTTGGTGCCAATTGGCGGCCTGTGGACTTTTGTTGCTCTTCATGGTTTCGGACTAATAGGTTTATGTTACGTCAATTCGAACTGGCTCGCTCTGTTCAATTGCGCCCTTATATATGCAATCGCATTCTCTGGTCCAATTGCTGTTTTTGTTTCTGTATTCCTAATTATCCGCTAGGCCAGCGGTTGGTTCTTTGCGCCCAGTTTTTGGTGTAGCGCTATATTTCGATTATTCTCTTTTTCAAGGTTTCTAATTGGACACTGAACCCGTTTCATATGATGGAGTTGCCGTGTATTGGGCGCCGCTCTGCTATGCGCTATTCATGGTGCTACCGTAGAAAATCTTTATTTGAAGATGGTGATGGAGCAAATACATTCCGGGCTTTTTACCCAACTCAAGCTGAAGAAACTTATTCAATGGTCACCGCTAACGTTTTTGGTCCCAAATCTTTGGGGTCTCTTTTCCCAATAACGTGTGGTACATTTCTTTATGTTATTTGTACCGATACAGTTTATGATGATGCTCTTGGGGTAGTCGGTTCTGGCTTTGAACTTACGTGCCTATGATTTCGTTTTCCCAGGAAATCGTGCAGCTGAAGATCCTGAATTTGAACTTTCTACACCAAAATATTCTCTTAAACGAAGGTATTCGTGCTTGATGGCGGCTCAGATCAGCCTCATGAAAAACCTTATATTCCTGAGAGGTTCTACCCCGTGGAAACGCTCTTTAATGGAACTTTAACTTAACTGGTCGTGACCAGAAACACACTGTTTCGCTTGTGTGGCCGGATGCTCGACTTATCAATTTATCTGGTAAACTCTTTGGAGCTTCATGTAGCCCATGCCGGATTAATCGTATTCTGGGCTGGAGCAATGAACCTTTTGATGGGGCTCATTTCGTACCAGAAAAGCCGATGTATGAACAAGGTTAATTTTGCTTCCCCACCTAGCTACTCTAGGTTTGGGGGTAGGACCGGGTCGGGAATTATAGACACTTTTCCATACTTGTTATCTGGAGTACTTCACTTAATTTCGTCGGCCGTCTTGGGCTTTGGTTGGTATTCTATCACGCACTTCTAGGTCCTGAGGACTCTTGAGAATCTTTTCCATTCTTTGGTTATGTGTGAAAGATAGAAATAAAATGACCACAATTTTGGGCATTCATTTAATCTTATTAGGTATAGGCGCTTTTCTTCTAGTATTCAAGGCTCTTTATTTTGGGGGCGTATATGTACTGGGCTCCAGGGTGGGAGATGTAAGAAAAATTACCAACGTCACCCTTAGTCCAAGTATATATTTGGTTATTTACTAAATCCCTTTGGAGGAGAAGGATGGATTGTTAGTTGGACGATTTGGAAGATATAATCGGAGGGCATGTATGGATAGGTTCCGTTTTGTATACTTGGTGGAATCTGGCATATCTTAACTAAACCTTTTGCATGGGCTCGTCGCGCACTTGTCTGGTCTGGCAGGCTTATTTGTCTTATGTTGGCGCTTTATCTGTCTTTTGGTTTTCATTGCTTGTTGCTTTGTTTGTTTAATAATACTGCTTATCCTAGTGAGTTTTATGGGCCCACTGGACCAGAAGCTTCTTCAAGGTCAAGCATTTACTTTTTTAGTTCAGAGACCAACGTCTTGGGGCTAACGTGGGATCCGCTCAGACCCACTGGTTTAGGTAAGTATCTAATGCGTTCTCCAACCGGAGAAGTTATTTTGGGGGAGAGAAACTATGCGTTTGGGATTTGCGCGCTCCCTGGTTAGAACCCTTAAGGGGTCCAAATGGTTTAGACTTAGTCGGTTGAAAAAAAGACATACAACCTTGGCCAAGAACGACGTTCAGCAGAATATATGACCCACGCTCCTTTAGGTTCTTTAAATTTCTGTAGTGTGGTAGCTACAGAAATTCAATGCAGTTAATTATGTCTCTCCTAGAAGTTGGCTAGCTACGTCTCATTTTTTTTAGGATTCTTCCTATTCGTAGGTCATTTGTGGCATGCGGAAGGGCTCGTGCAGCTGCAGCAGGATTTGAAAAAGGAATTGATCTGATTTGAACCTGTTCTTTTCGATTGACTCTCTTAATTGAGACAAAAAATGCCAATTTTTTAAGTAAGAATTAATTGGATTACATCCTTTTTTTTTTAACTTTTATGTATTTAATCTTTTATTTTCTGGCTCGCTAGTGAGATAGCCGAGCCATTCTCTTATTATTTTAAAGAACCAAGCAAAACTAATAAAAATACGAAAACAGTTCTATTGAATTGAACAAAAGGAGAGAGAGGGATTCGAACCCTCGATAGTTCGGAATAAAGAACTATGCCGGTTTTCAAGACCGGAGCTATCAACCACTCAGCCATCTCTCCAACATAAGTCAATTTCTATTTTATTCTTATTCCCGATGGAACATGGTTGTATGAGCTGATACCATCACAAGTTATAGAAAAATCTTGGTTGTAAGTTGATAGGGTGATCCGTTTATTTATATTAGATATAAATGTATGATCTATCACGCTCGTTTAATTATTATTATTTATTAATTAAATGAAAGGAATTTCCGCGGTTCTATCTTTGAATAAATCGAGAATTAAGTAATATTAGATAGGAATCAATGAATTCCATAGTAATAGTAGAAAATCCTCCGTGATACATTTATTACTTTTAGTACAATGACTGATAGAGGATCAAATGGTATAGTTCGTTTGTTCTTAGCTTGGAGGATTAGACGTATGACCTATAGCTTTCAATTGGCTGTTTTTGCATTAATTGCTACTTCATCAATATTATTGATTAGCGTACCCGTTGTATTTGCTTCTCCTGATGGTTGGTCAAGTTAACAAAAATATTGTATTTCCGTACATTCATATGGATTGGATTAGTCTTTCTGTCGGTATCCTAATTCTCTCATCTCTTGAACCTATTTGTTCCAGATCCAAAAATGACCCCTCCCCCGAATTCAAATTCTTTCGGGTTGTAGACATAGTAAAATGAAATCAATAGAACAAAAAAGTCCCCAAAAATAAAAACAAATAACGAAAACAACAAAATTAGAGGGAGGGGTCAAAACTTCAATTTCTGGAATGATTTGAATCAAATGAAGAAATTCAAAATTTAATTGGAATCGACTTGAAGTTAAAGAGAGTATCTGGTCCCTACTCTACACAAATCTCATCCAGACATATATATTCTATATGTATATGCAGGACATATTCCTTCTCAAGAAGGAAAAAAATGCGATATAGTCGAATGGTAAAATTTCTCTTTGCCAAGGAGAAGACGCGGGTTCCATTCCCGCTATCCGCTCTCAAGGAAAGTCAATTTATTTACTATGATAAAAAGGAAACCCAAAGAATTGGTTTTTGGTTCTAGTAGATCACAATCACAATAGTGTAAGGATTTCTATCCTTCTCGTTCTTTTTTCTCACCCCAAACCCCAAAAACAAACAAAAAATTAGACCAAAACTCTTTTAGGAAAGAAAAAAAAAAATCCATATACCATATACAAATGGATGATACATATATCATAAAGAAAGAATATGGAGTGGGCAGTAAGTAGGTATTGAACCCGTAACTCCAAGGTTATGAGCTTTGTGCGCTACCACGCAGCTCTACCTTCTTAAACTAAAGAGCGGGGAACTAGTGGATAAAAGGGAGTTGGAGACGCCCTCTACCATATCTATACAAATAGAATAGTCCATTTATACAGAATGGTAAAGAGGGCTCTTCTACGATCATCAATTCCAGAAAACCATCCAAATATGAAAGAAAGGGTATTTTATCCTTACCAACTAGATCTTGTTGCACCCGGTAACAAACATGCATAAACCATTTCTCGAAGTATGTGTCCGGATAGTCCAAAGTCTCGATAGTTAGCTCTAGGTCTTCCGGTTAAAAAACAACGTCGATGAAGGCGTGTAGGTGCACTATTACGTGGTAGGGATTGCAATTTTTCTTGCATTTTCGTTTTTTCGCTCAAACTCAAAGGGGAAGCTTTGCTTCTTATTTTATTTTTTGAGGATCGACGAATCAAATGATATTTTTGTTCTAATTTCTTCCGCTTCTTCTCCCTCTGAATCAAACTTTTTTTTGCCATAATGTGCCGTTCCTATTATTCCCGAGTATATGGTTCTAATCCTAGATGAAAAAATAAATAGAAAAAAATCTAAGAAGGGGGATCCTCCCTCTCCATCAAGAGTAATGAACTAGGTTCTGATACAGTATAAAAAAAATTAACTAAATTAACCAAACTTGCCTGATGTTGAGGCAATCAAGAAAGCTGCATAAGTGAATATATAACCCACAGAAAAGTGGGCTAATCCAACTAATCTTGCTTGCACAATGGAAAGAGCCACGGGCTTATCTCTCCAGCGAATTAAATTAGCCAAAGGTGTGCGTTCATGAGCCCACGCTAAAGTCTCAATTAATTCCTGCCAATATCCACGCCAAGAAATTAAGAACATAAATCCAGTAGCCCAAACAAGATGTCCAAATAAGAACATCCAGGCCCATACCGATAAACTATTCATCCCAAAAGGATTATATCCATTGATAAGTTGTGAAGAGTTTAACCATAGGTAATCTCTTAACCATCCCATCAAATAAGTGGAAGATTCATTAAATTGTGAAACGTTGCCCTGCCATAATGTGATGTGTTTCCAATGCCAATAAAAAGTAACCCATCCTATGGTATTTAACATCCAGAAAACTGCCAAATAAAACGCGTCCCAAGCAGAAATATCACAAGTACCGCCGCGCCCTGGGCCGTCACAAGGAAAACTATACCCGAAATCCTTTTTATCCGGCATTAATTTGGAACCGCGTGCATCTAAAGCACCCTTTACTAAAATCAATGTAGTTGTATGCAAACCTAGAGCAATAGCATGATGAACCAAGAAATCTCCAGGTCCTATTGTTAGGAAAAGCGAATTACTATTCTCATTAACAGCATTCAACCATCCGGGCAACCATATGCTTCGACCTGCATTGAAAGCGGGGCCATTCGTTGAAGATAATAGTATATCGAACCCATATGTCGTCTTACCATGAGCAGATTGTATCCATTGGGCAAATATAGGTTCGATCAAGATTTGCTTTTCTGGAGTACCAAAAGCAAGCATGACGTCGTTATGAACATAAAGGCCCAAGGTATGGAATCCTAGGAAGAGGCTAGCCCAACTTAAATGAGATATGATAGCTTCTTTATGGTCTAACATTCTTGCCAATACATTATCTTCATTCTGTTCCGGATTGTAATCCCTAATGAAAAAAATAGCTCCATGAGCAAAAGCCCCTGTCATGATGAACCCTGCAATGTATTGGTGATGAGTATATAAAGCAGCTTGAGTAGTAAAGTCTTGTGCTATGAATGCATAAGCAGGTAAAGAGTACATATGTTGAGCTACTAAGGAAGTAATAACTCCTAAGGAAGCTAGAGCAAGACCTAATTGAAAATGAATCGAATTATTGATTGTATCATAAAGGCCTTTATGCCCACGCCCTAATCGACCTCCCGGAGGAGTATGTGCTTCTAAAAGATCTTTGATACTGTGCCCAATTCCGAAGTTAGTTCGATACATATGACCAGCAATGAGAAAAATAAATGCAATAGCTAAATGATGATGAGCAATATCGGTCAGCCACAAACTTTGTGTTTGTGGATGGAATCCCCCAAGAAGGGTTAGAATGGCAGTTCCCGCTCCTTGAGTGGTCCCAAATAAATGATTACTCGAATCAGGGTTTTGGGCATAAAGATTCCACTGACCCGTCAGAAGGGGACCCAACCCCTGAGGATAGGGTAATACATCTAAGAAATTATTCCATCGAACGTACTCCCCCCTGGATCCGGGAATAGCAACATGAACTAAATGTCCTGTCCAGGCCAAAGAACTTACTCCAAAAAGTCCTGACAGATGATGATTGAGACGAGATTCCGCGTTTTTGAACCACGAAAGGCTTGGCTTCCATTTGGGTTGTAGATGTAACCAACCCCCTACTAAGGATAGCGTAGAAAGAAATAATAGAAAAAGAGCTCCAGTATAAAGATCTTCATTGGTGCGCATTCCAATTGTATACCACCACTGATAAACCCCAGAATAGGCGATATTCACTGGACCGGCAGCACCTCCTCGAGTAAAGGCTTCCACGGCGGGTTGACCAAAATGAGGATCCCAAATCGCATGAGCAATAGGTCTTACGTGTAAAGGATCCTGTATCCATGATTCAAAATTTCCTTGCCAAGCTACATGAAACAGATTTCCGGACGTCCATAGAAAGATTATTGCTAACTGCCCAAAGTGAGAAGCAAAAATGTTCTGATAAAGACGTTCCTCAGTAATATCATCATGACTTTCAAAATCATGTGCGGTAGCAATACCAAACCAAATACGACGAGTAGTGGGGTCCTGAGCTAAGCCTTGGCTAAACCTGGGAAATCTTAATTCCATAATGCCTTTCAAATCCTCCTAGCCACTATCCTACTGCAATAATTCTCGCTAAGAAGAATGCCCATGTTGTGGCAATTCCACCCAGAAGGTAATGGGTTACTCCTACAGCACGTCCTTGTACAATGCTCAAGGCTCTAGGCTGAGTAGCAGGAGCAACTTTTAATTTGTTATGAGCCCAAACGATAGATTCAATGAGTTCTTGCCAATAACCACGGCCACTAAATAAAAACATTAAACTGAAAGCCCAGACAAAATGAGCGCCTAAGAAAAAAAGACCATATGCAGATAATGAAGAACCATAAGACTGAATTACTTGGGATGCCTGTGCCCACAAGAAATCTCGGAGCCAACCATTAATCGTAATGGAACTCTGTGCAAAGTTTCCCCCTGTGATATGAGTTACTATCCCTTGATCACTTACAGTACCCCAAACATCCGACTGCATTTTCCAACTGAAATGGAAAATGACTACCGAAATTGCATTGTACATCCAGAATAGACCTAAGAAAACATGATCCCAGGCGGAGACTTGACATGTCCCTCCCCGTCCAGGCCCGTCGCAAGGGAATCGAAAACCAAGATTTGCTTTATCAGGTATCAAACGGGAACTACGAGCAAATAAAACACCTTTTAAAAGTATTAATACAGTCACGTGGATGGTAAATGCGTGAATGTGATGGACTAAAAAATCAGCGGTTCCTAATGGAATAGGTAACAAAGCGACTTTGCCGCCTACAGCTACTAACTCGCCACCTCCCCACGTTAAGCTGGTACTTGTTGTTGCACCAGGAGCTGTTACGCCAGGCGCGTCAGCATGGATATTTTGTACCCATTGAGCAAAGATGGGTTGTAATTGTATGGCGGTATCCGAAAACATATCTTGGGGACGGCCTAAAGCACTCATGGTATCATTATGAATGTACAAGCCAAAACTGTGAAAACCTAGAAATATACATACCCAGTTAAGGTGGGATATGATTGCATCGCGGTGTCTAAGGACGCGATCTAATAGATCGTTGTATCGAGTAGTTGGATCATAGTCTCTTACCATAAAAATGGCTGCATGTGCAGCAGCACCAACTATTAGAAATCCGCCAATCCACATGTGGTGTGTGAACAAGGAAAGTTGTGTACCATAGTCAGTAGCTAGGTATGGATAGGGGGGCATAGAGTACATATGATGAGCTACAACAATAGTTGTAGAGCCTAGCATAGCTAGGTTAAGAGATAATTGAGCATGCCATGACGTTGTTAGGATTTCATAGAGACCCTTATGGCCTTGTCCTGTAAATGGGCCTTTATGAGCCTCCAAAATATCTTTAAGTCCATGACCAATACCCCAGTTGGTCCTATACATATGACCAGCGATCAGGAAAAGAATAGCAATAGCTAAATGATGGTGCGCAATATCGCTCAACCATAGGCCACCGGTTATTGGATCTAGTCCTCCGCGAAAAGTAAGAAATTCTGCGTATTTGGACCAATTCAAGGTGAAAAAGGGGGTTGCTCCTTCGGCAAAACTAGGATAAAGTTGAGCCAAAAGGTCACGATTCAAGATAAATTCATGAGGAAGTGGTATCTCTTTAGGATCAACCCCAGCGTCAAGAAATTGGTTAATCGGTAAAGATACATGGACTTGGATGCCCCGCCCAAGAAAGAGACCCAAGTCCTAGTAGTCCTGCTAAATGGTGATTCAACATGGATTCTACACTTGGAACCAAGCCATTTTGGAGCAGCTTTGTGATAATGGAACCAACCAGCAAAAAGCATTAATGCTGCAAAGACCAATGCGCCAATTGCGGTACAATAAAGTTGTAATTCACTAGTTATTCCAGATGCTCGCCAAATCTGAAAAAACCGGAGGTTATTTGGATTCCGCGGAAACCTCCCCTACATCGCCATTCAATATTTCTTGGCCCACTATCGGCCAAACTACTTGGGCACTAGGTCCAATGTGAGTAGGATCACTTAGCCATGCTTCATAATTGGAAAAACGGGCACCGTGGAAATACATACCACTCAGCCAAAGAAAATGATGATGAGAGTTGACCGAAATGGGCACTAAAAATTTTTCGGGAGATCTCCTCCAAATCGCTGGTATGGCTATCGAAATCGTGAGCATCAGCATGTAGGTTCCAGATCCATGTAGTAGTTTCAGGGCCCTTAGCTATTGTTCTTGAAAAATGACCGGGTCTGGCCCATTCCTCAAACGAAGTTTTTACGGGATCCCTATCTACCAAAATTTTGACTTCTGGTTCCGGCGAACGAATAATCATTGAGTCCTCCTCTTTCCGGACAAGACATACAAAGAGACCTGCCAACATTTAAATAATTGGTGAACCTCGGAGAGATCTTTCGAATTTGTTTCTTTCATGTCTATCTCCCACCTCTCTATTTTTTTTAGTCATTTACTAGAGCAATTATGATCTGGAAGTCGATCCAGGGCAAGTGTTCGGATCTATTATGACATAGACGTGCGGCGCTCAATGGACCTTTTTTTTAATATTCTAAACCTTTTTGGTTTTTGTTTGGATTAAGGAAAAACAAATTTTTTGTGCAACTTAGACTATTCTTATCTCAAGTAGGGGGTATTAGATGGAGCTACTTAATGTTTTATATAGAATAATTAAGATTTTCGAATAATGAATAATATTTCTATATAGAAATATTATTCATTATATTTAGAAATATTTTTTGAATTATTCTATTTGAATTATTCTCTATTCAATATATTAGAATTCTATTTTTTCTTTTAAAAAATGATATTTTTTGATATTTGAAATAGGAATTTATTTGTATTAATAGATAATATACGAAAAGAAAAATCGATTCTATAATCGTGTATTCTTTATCACTACGAAATACCAGACAAACTAGAACGAATGATCGGAATCTGAAAAGTGATATAATGAAATTCTTTTATTGGTTCTTTTTCGAAGAATAATTCCCTTTTATTTGTTTGACTAATGGCCCAAGATGAATTCTAACAAATAACAAAAAAATTCAAACTAATACGAATTTTCTTTTTTCTTCTTTATTCGAAACGGCCCGTGATCTTCAACCAATTATGCGCTTCAATATAATTCCCAGGAGTAAGCGTAAGAGCCTGTTTCCAATACTCAGCGGCTTGATCGAACCAAGCCTCTCAATTTCCGAATCTCCCTGTCGAATGGCCTGCTCTCCCCGGTCGGAATAGGAATCGGCGGGTCAATTCCTTTCCTTAGAACCGTACTTGAGAGTTTCCTACCTCATACGGCTCCGCAGTCAATTCTTTTGGTATCCGTTTTTTCTTTTTTAGAATATTAAACTGAATGAGATTTCTTATCGATCTATATCCCACTGTTCGGAGTAACCAAAAGAAGTGAATTGCATGAGTTTCAAACTTTCATTTTGATTTAATTAAAAATAAGTTTTATCTTTTCTCCCACCTGCAGAAGAATAGCGCAAGCATAGGGATTTACACCTATCTTTTGTATTTTCCGCAAGGTAACTATCTCGGTTTCTTATCGAAATTTCGTTATAGAATCTTTGAAAAAGTCTTTCCTTCATGAGCATAAGTAAGAAAGGAAAGACTTACTATCTTTGGGATCTGATCCTACACCGCTGCTCAATACCTCCGTCTTAGTGGATTAACTCTATTACATAAGTTAATTCCTAACTTGTATCTGTCTTATATATATAGGCATAAACAAGCAGTTCTTTTCTTAATGTATTGGCCCAAAACCTCATTAATTGATCTTTACGGCGCTTCCTCGCTATCAATTAGATCTTTCTTTTTTTATCCATAGACGTAGCAAAAGTATTTAGGCATATTTTCTCTTATTTCTTCATATTTTGATTAATATGATGAAGTTTCTTTGCTACAGCTCAAAGAAATCATCGTTTTGGACGATACATTTATTTGTAGCGAGCCTTTTTTAGTATTTACTAGCAGATTTTTCTTTCTTTTTCTTTCTTTCTTTTCTATAGTGGAGATAGTCGCACGTAATGACAGATCACGGCCATATTATTAAAAGCTTGCGGTAAGAAGGGGTTTCGTTCTAGCGCCCGGAAATAATATTCCAAAGCCTTTGTATGCTCTCCATTGCTTGTGTGTATAAGGCCGATGTTATATAGTATATAACTTCGATCATAGGGATCAATTTCTAGTCGCGTAGCTTCATAATAATTCTGCAAAGCTTCCGCATAATTTCCTTCGGATTGAGCCAACATCCGTTACGGTCGTTCATTCTATTCAAAAAATCTCCGTTCCAAAACCGTACATGAGGTTTTCATCTCATACGGCTCCTCCCTTCTGTACATAGTACTAAGCAAAAAATCTATAGAATGAAAATAGAATTAGTCTCATCTCATTATGGACCGAAAGGGGCTGGTATTTTTCCAAGAAATCTCTAGCCAACCTTCCCCCAAGAGGTTTTTCTTAACACCAATGAATTCTATTAATGTTAGAGGAAAACGATAGCTCCAGGAATTTTTTTGTTCTCAACGCCTCCTATTTAGAGGAATTAGCCACTTCAACGACCTTTGATGGTTATAAGGGTATCCAACGTACAAACCCGATGGTTGTTTGCTATCCCAACCATTCTTCCCAATCCTGATACCGATCAGGATTGGGTTAATTTCTAACAAAGTTTTTCTCTTGTTGATTCCTATTTCGAGGTGTAGTGCTTTTCTCCCCTATGCTGCCTATTGGTCCTAGTAGAGTAGGATTAGCCTGTAATACAGAACCTATCCTGTAGGTGTAACCTTTCGCTCAATACTCAAATCTACAATTGAAGCATCTAAGGCCACATCAATCGAGGATACACGACAGAAGGAATTGTTAGTTCACCTCACCTTCCCCAAGCGTGGGCTTCCTTTACTAATTATGTTCTCTCTATGCGAACCCCCTCTTTTTCTCGTAAGACTGAGATGTAGGTAGGGTTAAAAAAAAACAAAAAAAAGAGTCAAATCGCACCATCTCTATAATAAGTAAATGCCCTTTTTTCCCCTGAGGTTGTCGGAATTATTTGCAATAAAATATTGGCTACAATCGAGGAGGTCTTATCAATGAAATTTCCATTTATACGGGATCTAGGCATAATTCCCAATCCATTCTATATAGAATTCTTTTCATTCTATCACAAAATAACATAAAAACTTATTAATCGCTCCATATGCTCTAAATGGATAAGAGAGGTATGGATTTTCCACTCAGCTCAAATTGTCTACTTTTCCTTCTGTGTGGACAAGAAGAGATATGAAATATTTGACTAAGATTGGATTTCATTCCACTTTCCTATTTCTCAACAACAACTTCTGTCATCAGCTATTTCGCGTTTTCAAAGTCATTAATTATCCCATACCCTTTTTTTATTTTGATTGTATGGCGTAACATACCTTATGCAAACAGAATTCTAGGGTTCCTTGGTTCCTTTATTTTCTTATGGAATTCTTCTATTCTCTTTTTATTTTGGTTTTCCCAAAAGAAAAACTTTTGAGGGAGCAGAATTCCTAGTAAAAAAATAAATAAATACAGGATCCTTACACTTAGATAAAAAAAGAATTTTTCCAATAGAGCCGTGGAATCCCCGAACGGTTGTGGCTGTACCTGTACTGCAGGAATACAAAAACTCGCTATTCACTCAGTTTATTTTCCATAATAAGTTATGGAGGAAAGATGGCCGAGCGGTTCAAGGCGTAGCATTGGAACTGCTATGTAGACTTTTGTTTACCGAGGGTTCGAATCCCTCTCTTTCCGTTTCTCTTAATTCATCAACGTTACCGATCACAATGTATCAAATCAAATAACAATTTATNAAAAGATCCTAAGGTTAATCTATTTCTGCTAGGTGAATGAATGGAAAAATACGAATTAAGAGTCTTAGGTCGATTTAGTTCGGGGAAAGGGGAAGGGAAAAAAAATTCTATGAACCTTTCCTTTTGCGTTAAGCTCAAGTCTGACGAGAGTAATATTCTACAACTAACAACTCATTTATTTTCAGACCGACCCACTTTCTATCTAGGATTTTTTGTACTAGTCCTTTATATTGCAATGTATCAACCGTCAAATGCTTTGGCAATTTGCCCGGATCGAATGAAGCAATAGAATTTTGAACCAGACATTTTGATCTTTGGTTATCCTTCGTAGTAATAATATCTCGGGGTTTGCAACGAAAACTTGGTATATCAACTATACGACCATTAACTAAAATATGTCTATGATTAACTAATTGCCGGGCCCCGGGAATGGTTGAAGCCATACCCAATCGAAAAACAATATTATCCAAACGCATTTCAAGTAATTGTAGTAAAACTTGACCTGTTGACTTTTTAGCTTTTCCGGCGATATGTACATATCTAAGTAATTGTCGTTCTGTCAGACCATAATGAAAACGTAATTTCTGTTTTTCTTGAAGACGAATACGATATTGCTCTTTTTTCCCAGAATGGAATTTCTTTTTCAGATTACTTCCGGATTTAGGCGTTTTTCTAGTGAGTCCTGGTAAAGCTCCCAGACGGCGTATTTTTTTTAAACGAGGTCCTCTATAACGGGACATAACGACTCCTTTTTTATTGAAATTCCATTTTACACAATAAATTTCATTGTATTTACATTACAGAACAGAATACATCGAAATTAAAACTGAATTAAATTAAAGGATAAACAGAGTAAAATCTACTAAAGAACCACAAAAAATGGAATTTCAGCAACATCTGGATTTTTTGTATATATATTATTTATTTTAATGTTTTGTATCTAGCAAAATTTGAAGGTAGAACAACGTAATGGACTCTGGATTCCCCATTTAATTCGGAGAAAAAAAGAGATTCTTGTTCATGGAACATCAATGGAGAAAAAAGCCGACTATCGGATTTGAACCGATGACCCTCGCATTACAAATGCGATGCTCTAACCTCTGAGCTAAGTGGGCTTACATAACAGAAATAGTGTAACAAATAGAAATATATATAGAAAATCTGTAAAATGGCAGATCTGAATTATTAATCTTAGTTATTAACTAGTTCGAAA
>SNQN01004260.1:39880-53302 GCA_008642245.1 Bassia scoparia
GGATAAACTATTCATACCAAATGGATTATATCCATTGATAAGTTGTGAAGAGTTTAACCATAGATAATCTCTTAACCATCCCATCAATAATGTGGAGCAGATTCGTAAATTGTGAAACATTACCCTGCCATAAATGTGATGTGCTTCCATGCAATAAAAGGTAACCACCCAAATAGTATTATACATCCAGAAACTGCTAAATAAAATGCGTCCCAAGCCGAAATATCACAAGTACCGCCTCGTCCTGGACCATCGCAAGAAAACTATAACCGAAATCCTTTTTATCTGGCATTAACTTGGAACCGCGTGCATCTAAAGCACTTTTACTAAAATCAATGTATTGTATGTAACCTAGACAATAGCATGATGAACTAAAAAGTCTCCAGGCCCCTATGTTAAAGAATAGGGAATTACATTCTCATTAAAACGCATTTAACCAGCCAGGCAACCATATACTTCGACCCCGCATTGAATGCCGGCGCCACTTGTTGAGGATAAAAGTACATCGAACCCATATGAAGTTTTACATGAGCGGATTGTATCCATTGAGCAATATAGGTTCGATCAAAATTTGTTTTTCTGGAGTACCAAAGCAAGCATGACATCATTATGAACATAAAGACCCAAAGTATGGAACCCTAAAAAAAGCTGGCCCAACTTAAATGGATATGATAGCTTCTTTATGGTCTAACATTCTTGCATACATTATCTTCGTTCTGTTCCGGATTGTAGTCTCTAATAAAAAAGATAGCTCCATGAGCAAAAGCTCCTGTCATAATGAAGCCTGCGATGTATTGGTGTGTATATAACGCAGCATTGAGTAGTAAGTCTGTGCTATGAACGCATAAGCAGGTAAAGAGTACATGTGTTGGGCTACTAAGGAAGTTATAACACCTAAAGAGGCTAGGGCAAGTCCTAATTGAAAATGAAGCGAATTGTTGATTGTATCATAAAGACCCTTATGCCGCGTCCCATCGTCCTCCCGGAGGAATATGCGCCTCTAAAAGATCTTTCATACTGTGCCCAATCCCAAGTTCGTTCTATACATATGACAGCAATAAGAAAAATAAATGCAATAGCTAAATGATGATGAGCAATATCAGTTAGCCATAAACTTTGCTTTGTGGATGAAATCCCCCAAGAAGGGTTAGAATAGCAGTTCCCGCTCCTTGGAGGTACCAATAAATGACTGCTTGAATCGGGATTTTGAGCATAAAGATTCCATTGACCTGTAAAAAGGGACCTAATCCTTGAGGATGTGGTAATACGTTTAAGAAATTATTCCATCGAACGTACTCTCCCCTGGCTCCGGGAATAGCAACATGAACTAAATGCCCTGTCCAAGCTAAGGAACTGATTCCGAAGAGTCCTGATAAGTGATGGTTGAGACGGGATTCAGCATTTTTGAACCACGAAACGCTCGGTTTCCATTTCGGTTGTAGGTGTAACCAACCGCTAATAAAGATATAACAAAAGAAATAATAGAAAAAGAGCTCCAGTATAAAGATCTTCATTAGTGCGTAAACCGATTGTATACCACCACTGATAAACACCAGAATAAGCTATATTCACTGGTCCAAGAGCGCCCCCCGAGTAAAGCTTCCACAACCGGTTGACCAAAATGAGGATCCCAAATTGCATGAGCAATAGGTCTTACGTGTAAAGGATCACGTACCCATGACTCAAAATTTCCTTGCCAAGCTACATGAAACAGATTTCCGGAAGTCCACAGAAAAATGATTGCTAATTGCCCAAAATGAGAAGCAAAATATTCTGATAAAGACGTTCCTCAGTATATCATCATGACTCTCAAAGTCATGTGCGGTAGCAATACCAAACCAAATACGACGAGTAGTGGCCTGAGCTAAGCCTTGGCTAACCTTGGAAATCTTAATCCATAATGCCTTTCAAATCCTCCTAGCCATTATCCTACTGCAATAATTCTTGCTAAGAAGAACGCCCATGTTGTGGCAATTCCACCCAGAAGGTAATGGGTTACTCCTACAGCACGTCCTTGTACAATGCTCAAGGCTCTAGGCTGAGTAGCAGGAGCAACTTTTAATTTATTATGAGCCCAAACGATCGATTCAATAAGTTCTTGCCAATAACCACGCCCGCTAAATAAAAACATTAAACTAAAAGCCCATACAAAATGAGCACCAGAAAAAAGAGACCATATGCAGAAATGAAGAACCATAAGACTGAATTACCTGGGATGCCTGCGCCCATAAGAAATCGCGGAGCCATCCATTAATAGTAATAGAACTTTGCGCAAGTTTCCTCCCGTGATATGAGTTACCACTCCTTGATCACTTATACTACCCCAAACATCTGACTGCATTTTCCAACTGAAATGGAATATTACTACCGAAATTGCGTTGTACATCCAAAATAGTCCTAAGAATACATGATCCACGCGGATACTTGGCATGTTCCCCTCTTCCGGGCCCATCACAAGGGAAGCGAATCCAAGATTTGCTTTATCCGGTATCAAACGAGAGCTACGAGCAAATAGAACGCCCTTTAGAAGTATTAGTACCGTCACATGAATTGTAAAAGCATGAATGTGGTGACCAAAAATCTGCGGTCCCTAATGGAATAGAACAAAGCTACTTTGCCACCCACTGCTACTAAATCACTACCCCCCAAGTCAAACTGGTGCTTGTTGTTGCACCCGGAGCCGTTGCGTTAGGCGCTAAAGCATGGTGTTTTGTATCCATTGAGCGAAGACAGGTTGTAATTGTATAGCGGGATCTGAAAACATATCTTGAGGACGCCCTAAAGCGCTCATGTATCGTTATGGATATACAAACCAAAACTGTGAAACCCCAGAATATACATGCCCAGTTGAGATGTGATATGATTGCATCGCGATGTCTAAGAACACGATCTAATAGGTCGTTGTATCGAGTAGTTGGATCATAATCTCTTACCATAAAAATGGCCGCATGCGCAGCAGCACCAACTATGAGAAATCCACCAATCCACATGTGATGGGTAAACAATGAAAGTTGGGTACCATAGTCCGTAGCTAGGTATGGATAAGGGCATCGAATACATATGGTGAGCTACAACAATGGTTAAAGAACCTAACATAGCTAGGTTAAGAGATAATTGAGCATGCCATGACGTTGTTAGGATCTCATATAGGCCTTTATGGCCCTGGCCTGTAAATGGACCCTTATGAGCCTCTAAAATATCTTTTAGACCATGACCAATGCCCCAATTCGTTCTATACATGTGACCAGCTATCAGGAAAAGAATTGCAATAGCTAAATGGTGGTGTGCAATATCGGTCAGCCACAACCCCCAGTTACTGGATCTAATCCTCCACGAAAAGTCAGAAAGTCCGAATATTTTGACCAATTCAAAGTGAAAAAGAGTTCTCCTTCGGCAAAACTGGGATAAAGTTGAGCCAAAGATCTCGATTCAAAATAAATTCATGAGGAAGCGGTATCTCTTTAGGATCTACCCCAGCATTTAGAAATTGTTAATCGGTAAAGATACATGGACTTGATGCCCCGCCCAAGAAAGAGACCCAAGTCCTAGTAGTCCTGCAAAGGTGATAACGAGGATTACATTCAACCAAGCCAATTTGGAGCAGCTTTGTGATAATGGAACCAACCAGCAAAAAGCATTAATGCTGCAAAGACCAATGCGCCAATTGCGGTACAATAAATTGTAATTCACTAGTTATTCCAGATGCTCGCCAAATCTGAAAAAACCCGGAGGTTATTTGGATTCCGCGGAAACCTCCCCCTACATCGCCATTCAATATTTCTTGGCCCACTATCGCCAAACTACTTGGGCACTAGGTCCAATGTGAGTAGGATCACTTAGCCATGCTTCATAATTGGAAAAACGGGCACCGTGGAAATACATACCACTCAGCCAAAGAAAAATGATGGAGAGTTGACCGAAATGGCACTAAAAATTTTTCGGGAGATCTCCTCCAAATCGCTGGTATGGCTATCGAAATCGTGAGCATCAGCATGTAGTTCCAGATCCATGTAGTAGTTTCAGGGCCCTTAGCTATTGTTCTTGAAAATGACGGGTCTGGCCCATCCTCAAACGAAGTTTTTACGGGATCCCTATCTACCAAAATTTGACTTCTGGTTCCGGCGAACGAATAATCATTGAGTCCTCCTCTTTCCGGACAGACATACAAAGAGACCTGCCAACATTTAAATAATTGGTGAACCTCGGAGAGATCTTTCGAATTTGTTTCTTTCATGTCTATCTCCCACCTCTCTATTTTTTTAGTCATTTACTAGAGCAATTATGATCTGGAGTCGATCCGGGCAAGTGTTCGGATCTATTATGACATAGACGTGCCCTCAATGGCCTTTTAATATTCTAACCTTTGTTTTTTGTGATTAAGGGAAAAACAAATTTTTTGCAACTTAGACTATTCTTATCTCAAGTAGTATAGGATCTACTTAATGTTTTATATAGAATAATTAAGATTTTCGAATAATGAATAATATTTCTATATAGAAATATTATTCATTATATTTAGAATATTTTTTTTTGAATTATCTATTTGAATTATTCTCTATTCAAATAATTAGAATTCTATTTTTTTCTTTTAAAAAATGATATTTTTGATATTTGAAAGGAATTTATTTGTATTAATAGATAATATACGAAAAGAAAAATCGATTCTATAATCGTGTATTCTTTATCACTACGAAATACCAGACAAACAGAAACGAATGATCGGAATCTGAAAAGTATATAATAGATTCTTTTATTGGTTCTTTTTCGAAGAATAATTCCCTTTTATTTTTTTGACTAATGCCCAAGATGAATTCTAACAAATAACAAAAAATTCAAACTAATACGATACTTTTTTCTTCTTTTATTCGAACGGCCCGTGATCTTCAACCAATTATGCGCTTCAATAATACCCAGGAGTAAGCGTTAGATGCTCTCAACTAGCGGCTTGATCGAACCACCTCTGCAATCTCGAATCTCCCTGTCGAATGGCCTGCTCTCCCCGGTCGGAATAGGAATCGGCGGGTCAATTCCTTTCCTTAACCGTACTTGAGATTTCCTACCTCATACGGCTCCGCAGTCAATTCTTTTGGTATCCGTTTTTCTTTTTTTAGAATATTAAACTGAATGAGATTTCTTATCGATCTATATCCCACTGTTCGGAGTAACCAAAAAGAAGTGAATTGCATGAGTTTCAAACTTTCATTTTGATTTAATTAAAAATAAGTTTTATCTTTTCTCCCACCTGCAGAAGAATAGCGCAAGCATAGGGATTTACACCTATCTTTTGATTTTCCGCAAGGTAACTATCTCGGTTTCTTATCGAAATTTCGTTATAGAATCTTTGAAAAAGTCTTTCCTTCATGAGCATAAGTAAGAAAGGAAAGACACTATCTTTGGGATCTGATCCTACACCGCTGCTCAATACCTCCGTCTTAGTGGATTAACTCTATTACATAAGTTAATTCCTAACTTGTATCTCTATATATATAGGCATAAACAAGCAGTTCTTTCTTAATACGTCAAAACCTTAATTGATCTTATCTTCCCTCGCTATCAATTAGATCTTTCTTTTTTTATCCATAGACGTAGCAAAAGTATTTAGGCATATTTTCTCTTATTTCTTCATATTTTGATTAATATGATGAAGTTTCTTTGCTACAGCTCAAAAGAATCATCGTTTTGGACAACAATTTATGTAGCGAGCCTTTTTTAGTATTTACTAGCAGATTTTCTTTTCTTTCTTTCCTTTCTATAGTGGAGATAGTCGCACGTAATGACAGATCACTGCCATATTATTAAAAGCTTTGGTAAGAATGGGTTCCGTTCTAGTGCCCAAAATAATATTCTAAAGCTTTCGTATGTTCTCCATTATGTGTGAATAAGGCCTATATTATAGAGTATATAACTTCGATCGTAGGGATCAATTTCTAGTCGCATAGCTTCATAATAATTCTGTAAAGCTTCCGCATAATTTCCTTCGGATTGAGCTGACATCCGTTACGGTCGTTATTCGATTCAAAGCAAAGATTCCCCAGACCGTACGTGAAATTTTCACCTCATACGGCTCCCCTTAATATACATAATGAGAATGAAAAATACATGAGATAATCAAAACGTGGAAACATTCTCTTATGAACTGAGCGGGGCTAGCGTTTATCAAAAAATTTCTAGCCAACCTTATTGCCTAAGAGCTTTTACTAGAATTAAGTGTCTTGATACTAAATAGAGAAAGGATAACTCCAACAATTTCTTTGTCCTCAACGCCCCCTAATTTCCAGAAATAGTCACTTCAACAGTCTTCGATGGCTATACGGGTATCCAAAGTACGAACGAGATGGATGTTTGTTGTCCCAACCATTCTTTTTAGTCCCAATCAAAAGCAAAAGAAAGAAAGGGCGTAGTTTTGTTTTAACAAAGCTTTCGTGTTGTCTTAGGTGTAGTGTTCTTCCCCTATGCCGCCTATTGGTCCTATATTACTAGAGGAGTAGAATTGACCTGTATGTAATACAAAACACAAAGGTGGAACCTTTCGCTTAATACTAAAATCGATCACTGAAAACAAGTATCTGAGGTTGCATCAATCGGGATACACGACAGAAGGAATTGTTTTATTTCGAAACTTCACCTTAATAAGCGTAGTTATTTCTATAATTCGAATATGGAATAAGAATATTTGTTCATTCTATCCCGATATTGGCCTTTACCTAAAAGTACATATAAGAAACTAAAATAAAGAAAATCAAATCACACCATCTCGGTAATAAGTAAATGCCTCCTTTTCTCCTGAAGTTGTCGGAATTATTCGTAATAAAATATTGGCCACAATTGAAAAGGTCTTATCAATAAAATTCCATTTATCCGCGATCTAGGCATAGGTATCAATCCATTCAAAAATTCTTCTCATTACCCCATGTGGGAAAACGATTACACAAACAAAGGATTTGTACAATACGAAAAATAAAAAACGGATTCCTTTCTAATTCTAAACAAAAAAAACTTTCAATAAAGATAAAAATGACTACTTAATTAATGCTTCTATTTATTATTTATTCCAATTATTCCAAATACCCATAACCCATATAGGTTAAAAATAGGTTAAAAACCCTAAATCAATCAGTTGATTCGTTTCCATTAATTGATCGAATTCGTATATATAGAAATCGTGCATTATAGCAACATTATCGTCTCAAATATGAATCAATATATATTTTCTCCTTCACAAGGAAAAACTTGTTTTTGAATTAAATCGATTTTTTAGAAAAAAATCGTCTATTCGTTATACTATTAGTTATAATATTGGTGGGTTGGTCGTAGTCCTACCTATCCAACAAAAAAAATTGAATAATAATAAAAATATGAATTATAGTAATGATTCGCTATTTCTTCGATTTCTGAGTCATAATCATTGTGTAGGAAAGATGGCCGAGTGGTCCAAGGCGTAGCTTGGAACTGCTATGTAGGCTTTTGTTTACCGAGGGTTCGAATCCCTCTCTTTCCGTACTTTCCACCTAATTGAATTCGTCAACATTCCTAACTGTAACAAATCAAACAAGAAGAAATACTATTATTAGAACATAAGAGTTGGATCATTCTTTTATTTGATACATTCTTATATTCGAATTGCTGTTATTATAAAATACTGGAGAAAATGGACAAGAACAAGAAGTGAAAATCTTTCAGCCAATCATTGATACATGAATAGGAAAATCCGGGTAGGGGATCGAATCTATGAGTGGAAAAATCTAGAGGAAACTCATGACTTTAATTTGAACCTTAAGTCATTTTCTTGTCGAAAGAAAGGGCCAAATTGTCCGAACCCCCCCCCCTTTTTTTTTATTTAGGACTAAGTCTGACGAGAATAATATTCTACTACTAACAATTCGTTTATTTTCAAACCGATTCACTTACTATCTATTATTTGATTGACTAATCCTTTATATGGGAATGGATGAAGAGTCAAATGTTTGGGCAATTCCTCACGGGGGATGAATCAAGAGAATTTTGAATTAGAGCTTTGGATTTTTGTTCATCCCTAGCCATAATAGTATCTTGCGGTTTGCAACGATAACTTGGTATATCGACTATACGCCCGTTAACTAAAATATGTCTATGGTTAACTAATTGTCGGGCTCCAGGAATAGTCGGAGCCATACCTAATCGAAAAAGGATGTTATCCAAACGCATTTCAAGTAATTGTAGTAACACCTGACCTGTTGACCCTTTGGCTTTTCTGGCGATACGAACGTATTTCAGTAATTGTCGTTCTGTAATACCATAATGAAAACGCAATTTTTGTTTTTCTTCTAGACGAATACGATATTGAGATCTTTTCCCGGAACGTGATTGGTTTCTAAGATCACTTCCGGCTCTAGGCCTTTTATTAGTTAATCCAGGTAAAGCCCCTAGACGGCGTATTTTTTTGAAACGAGGCCCTCGGTAACGCGACATAAAGACTCCTTTCTTTATTTATTATTTCTTTTCGTTATTTCTTCTTTCTATTTATATATATATTCCATTTTACAAAAAACCGAAATAAAACTGAACTAAATGTAAATGATAAATTAAACGAAATTCTCTGAAGTATTGTATTACAATGAATAATGAAATGGATTGTATATACATCATATACGAATCTTTTTTTTCTATATTATATATTTTGTATTAAAAATATATTTTGTATTAAAATGAAAATATGGAATGTTAAGTAAAAAAGCAAAGAGTTCAATCTCGGCCGAACAAATCAAAAAGAAACTCTTTCTTTTCCTTTTCTTCCTAGTTGGAAGTTTCTACGACATATTCAATTTCAAAAAAAAAAATATATAAAATAAAACGATTGAATAAATCAAAATAAAAAAAGCCGGCTATCGGAATCGAACCGATGACCATCGCATTACAAATGCGATGCTCTAACCTCTGAGCTAAGCGGCTTCCAGAAATTGTACATTACATACCTGTGAATTCAATAAACTAGATTTTAGTTTAGGCTTATTCTTTTATGATTTTAGGCTATGAATTTCATATAAATATTTCCAATCAAATAAATATAAATAAATATTGAATTTAGTTTTTTCTATGTATATTCTATTTTTCGTCTCGAACAATTCGATTCTATTTCAATTTCCAATTAGGATTAGAAATCCTATTTTTCTTTTTAGTCGAGCTTATGAATTTTCAAATTCATTTCAAATCGAAATGAAAAAAAATGTCATTATGACAATTTATACATTATGACAATTTATATATATCTAGAACTAGACTAAATATCTATTTATTAGAATTCTAGGAGTCTTCCTTAAAAAAGAGAAAAGAAATAGAATAAAAAATTAGAATCGATAAGAGGAACTCCGGATCATAATAACCTAATAAGAAATTTTTCGGCTTTCCTTCATGAAAAACAAAGAATCGACCCTTTGAGTATTGAAACTTGCATGGGAAATGAATAGGGAGGGGTGGTATATATCCATCCATATTGAATTTGAGCTACAGAAATGATAGAATCATTTCTGATTAGACCAAATTCAATTCAAATCTAGACGTCTGATAGAGATGAAAGAATAAAAGGAAGGACATTACATTACAATTACAATGAGATCCTAAATCTTAAACACAAAAGGGATATGGCGAAATCGGTAGACGCTACGGACTTAATTGGCTTGAGCCTTAGTATGGAGACCTACTAAGTGAAACTTTCAAATTCAGAGAAACCCTGGAATTAATAAAAATGGGTATCCTGAGCCAACCCTTTTGAAAAAGGAAAAAAAGGATAGGTGCAGAGACTCAAAGGAAGCTGTTCTAACAAATGGAGTTGGGTTGACTGTTCGAAAATTCTTCCTTCGAAACTCCAATCCAAAAAAGTTGAAGAATATACTATATCAAATGATTAATTATACCACACGATCTATTTCTATATTTGTATTTATTTTTCTAAATTTTTAGATATTGATTATTTCTATATTTTCTTAATTGATTATTTCTATATTTTCTTAGAGGTAGAGAATATGAAATTCTCGCTAAATAAAAAGAAATTTAGAATAGGAAAATTTCTTTTAGGAAAAAAAAGGAGAGAATTTTTGTGACTCGATTGCAAGTTGAAAAAAGAAAGAATCAAATATTCATTCATCAAATAATTCACTCCATAATGGATAGATCTTTGGAAGAACTTATTAATTGGACGAGAATAAAGATAGAGTCCCGTTCTACATGTCAATACTGACAAGAATGAAATTTATAGTAAGAGGAAAATCCGTCGACTTTAAAAATCGTGAGGGTTCAAGTCCCTCTATCCCCAAAAGCTTTTTACTTCCTAACTAGTTATCTTTTTTTTTCATTAATGGTTTCAAGGTGGTTATACCTCTCCTTTTTTGTTTTCAATTATTTTGTTTTCAAAAAAATCTGGACGGAAATCCTTTTCTCTTATCACAAGTCTTGTGATCTATATAGTATAGATGTACAAATGAATATCTTTGAGCAAGGAATACTCAGTTGCATGATTCACAATTACTATTTTTACTCGTACTTAGACTTAAATCCAATTATAAAAAATTTTTGAAGAACTAAAGGATTTCGTCCCTAGATAAAATCAAACTTTGTAATACTTTTTGTCCTTTTATTTTTATTGACATAGACCCGAGTTATCTCATAAAATGAGAAGATGCGGCAAAAGGGTGAATGAATGGTCGGGATAGCTCAGTTGGTAGAGCAGAGGACTGAAAATCCTCGTGTCACCAGTTCAAATCTGGTTCCTGGCACATGTTTTTTTATGAGTATAGATTCAATTAACCAATATGGATTGCTATACCTATTCATTAATAGGTGAGATCATGACATATACATAAATTATTTGGCTAGTTATCGCGCGATATACCCCATCTATTTTATCGATAGATGGGTAAAAAGTTTTTCAAATAAAAATAAATAATTTGATTATCTTTTTTATTTGTTCATATTGATAGTTTGTTCACTCTCAGGCAAAATGAATATTAATACTTCATACAGATTCCAAAAAAAAATTCAATTTCAATTAGTTAGTCGAAAAACTCAACTAAACATAGAGTCTCGAAGAATTAAAAGATGAAAATAGGTGAAATTTATCTCAGATATAGTGCAAATAGAATCAGATTCCCTTTGATATCGATTTTTTCATTTCCTAATACATTATTGAATTTATGGAACCCGTCTAAGTCTAAGTAAGATACGTGGTAGAAAATTCATGATACAGAACTTTTTAGAATCTCAATGAATTCTTAATTATCTTTTTTTATATATCCATAATAGACTATCAGTGGGACATTAGTTGCTCTATTTGATCTGGACCAGAACATATAAATAATCGTTAATGTTGTAAACATATAAATAAAATAGTCTTGTACTTTAATGCTGTAGTTGTAGAAGTGAAAAGAAGTTTCTTATGATTCAATAAGCGTCTTGTATTTCATAAAAATCGGAACAATATAAGTTATATAGTCCTTACGTAAGGGCCAGCCTATCCAACTTTCAGGCATTAAGATACGTTTAAGGCGCGGATGATTATCATAAGAAATTCCCACCATATCATAAGATTCGCGTTCTTGAAAATCGGCACTTCTCCAAACCCAGAAGACAGACGGAATTCTAGGATTATCCTTTTGGGTAAAGACTTTTATGCATACTTCTTCTGGGTTATCTATACCATACTGTATTCTCGTAAGATGATACACGCTAGCTAAAGATCCACCGGGTGCTACGTCATAAGCACATTGGGAACGTAAATAATTGTAACCGTATACATATAAAATGACAGCAATGGAATCCCAATCCCCTGCTTTTATTTGTAAAGTCTCTATTCCTCGGTGATCGAAGCCCAAAGATCTATGAACCACCTCATGTTTGACTAGCCAATTAGATAACCACCCCTGCTGCATTGTCTTGATCTCTCCCCCCCTTTTTGTATAAATATTTCACATTTCAAATGTAAGTTTGAAAGATTGCACTGCTCTTTCTTTTTCTGCACAAAAGAACCCCTCTTAATTCACTAATTTGGAGGAAGATACTGGACTTTTGGATTTGAAAATAGTTTCAGAAGATATATCTAAAGTAGATGGTGATTGATAGAGCAATTCTTGTTCGTAAGTTCCGGTATGAGTACTGCGCCGAACATAAAGTTTGTGACTGGTAGTAAAACATCGATTTTTCTTTTGACTTTGACATAGAGTTCGATCCTCAACAATTTCTCGCGATATCTTCTTACGAAGTTTTGTTAGGGCGTCTATAACAGCCTCTGGTTTAGGTGGGCAACCCGGCAAGTAGACATCCACAGGAATTAACTTATCAACTCCTCGAACAGTACTATAGGAATCCGTACTGAACATTCCCCCTGTAATAGTACAGGCTCCCATAGCAATGACGTATTTTGGTTCAGGCATTTGCTCATATAATCGCACTAAAGAGGGAGCCATTTTCATTGTTACCGTACCGGCTGTTAAAATTAGGTCCGCTTGCCTAGGACTTGATCTTGGTACCAATCCATAACGATCAAAGTCGAATCGTGAACCTATTAATGCAGCAAATTCAATGAAACAACAACTGGTACCATATAGAAGGGGCCATAAACTGGAGAGTCTTGACCAATTGGAAAGATCATTTGGTGTAGTTGAAATAACGGAATTGGAACTTGTTTGGTCAAGTAGCGGAAACTCAATCAAACTCATGACTGTCTCAATGGAATCTTTTCCTTCTTTTTTTTTTTTGTCTGAATATTCAGTTAAGACCATTCCAAGGCTCCTTTTCGCCATGCATAAACTAAACCAACAACTAGGATAAGCACGAAAATGAAAGCTTCAATAAAAACGGATACACCCAATACGTCAAAACTCATTGCCCAAGGGTAGAGAAAGACCGTTTCCACATCAAAAACAACAAAAACTAGCGCAAACATGTAATAGCGTATTCGGAATTGTAACCAAGCACCCCCCATAGGTTCTATACCCGATTCATAACTAGAAAGCTTCTCTGGTCCTTCATTAATCGGGGCTAAAAGCCCTGAAATCCAAAATACCAAAATAGGAATAAGGCTTGCTATTATTAGAAATGTCCAAAAAATATCATATTCGTGAAGCAGGAACATAAATGTACTCCCATTAATGTGGAATAGGCAGAACTGAAATTAGTCAATTCAGTTGGCATTGTCAATTTATCCAGAACTTCTCTCTTTTCCTCGGTGAAACAAGAATCTCTTTTGCTCAAACCAAAGAGCATTTACTTTAGCTTTTGTTTCTTTTGTGCCATGTCTTCCTTAAGGATTCATCCAATGGAATCCCCACTCTCTTTCTTTTGGATTTCCATTCTATTTAGATATGGTATAGACCTAATTCTTATACAAAGAAAACTCTTTTGCTTCACTTTGTCTCGTTTTCTCTAGAATCTCTAGAAAAAAGAATTGCTCTA
>SNQN01004261.1:13510-30708 GCA_008642245.1 Bassia scoparia
TGTAATTATCGAAGGAGAAGAATGGGGATTAGAAAGGGCAGAGAGGTTCGAGGTCAGCTTATCTATTGAGTTAAAATGATGTAAATTCGAAACGAAGTTTGTAGAAAAATAGTGTGATACTGGGGTCTATCCCCTGAGTGTCTATTTTCAACATAAAGCCATAAAACTCAAGTTCAAGATAGTGGCACTACTAGATTTATTATCTTTCTTCAAACCCAGCATTAACGATTTAAGCTTACATTACAATTCACATAATGTTGAAACTAACCTGCTGTTCAGACTTCAGAGTATGTGTAGAGTACAATATTTTTATTGTTTGAAGCATCTAAGTCTTAGTGCATGTGTGRGGGTGTCCAAAATAATTACACARGAAATATATTAGAGTGTGATATTTTGCACTGGACTGTGTTAGAGTTGCTCATAAATATATGAAAAATGTGAATTTAACATTTATTGGTTTCTCGAATGCTGCTCCATAAATCATCTATAGCTTAATGCAATCACATAGAATGACATGTAGCTTAATAATGTTCTTTCTGTTTCTTCTTTTAATTGTTGAATCTTTGAGTCTTTGAAGTGCAACAYAACTAAAAGTTCTGGTGCTGCAGATAATATTTGGTAACAGATGGAGACATCTTGTTGGTGAAAGAGACTTTTGGGAGCATGTTGGAGGCATTGATATTTATCTGACTCCTTCCAGCTTTGGACAAGCAAATACACGGGTATGATTCTTTGAACTTTGGATTAGTTTGTTGAACCTCTTCCCCAAATTAGTTGCACATATTCCTTTTCGGGAGGTCCTAATTCAATTGCTACAAACCTTTTTTGGTAAGGTTTTTCTTTCTAATTWTGTAATAGTTTGTATGGACGTGGACCAAAKGGGAAGTGATAATTAAAAATAGTAAGAAAGAAAGAGAGAGATTATAATTTGGGGAAATGTGAGAAAAACTTCCTCCATATCAAAATAAGCGCAACAATTTGACATAAAGTAGAGAAGAAAAATGTCAAACGAGGGAAATAAAATGGGGGTATGTGGTACTTTCATAAAATGCGTGTNGGGTATGATTCTTTGAACTTTGGATTAGTTTGTTGAACCTCTTCCCCAAATTAGTTGCACATATTCCTTTTCGGGAGGTCCTAATTCAATTGCTACAAACCTTTTTTGGTAAGGTTTTTCTTTCTAATTWTGTAATAGTTTGTATGGACGTGGACCAAAKGGGAAGTGATAATTAAAAATAGTAAGAAAGAAAGAGAGAGATTATAATTTGGGGAAATGTGAGAAAAACTTCCTCCATATCAAAATAAGCGCAACAATTTGACATAAAGTAGAGAAGAAAAATGTCAAACGAGGGAAATAAAATGGGGGTATGTGGTACTTTCATAAAATGCGTGTGGGTMAGTAATTATTAAAATTTAGGTGATATAGGAAGCATTATGACATGTCCATTTTAGACTTCGACACTTTGTCACTATGATTCTGGTACCCATGTTTTGCATGGGTGGGTGTTTAACTCTCAGACTATTCGATTATGCAAACATTTTTGCTCAAAAGTGAAGTCTSTTTCGTGTCCAAGGTTAAGGATTTGATGCTAGCACATGAGGTGGAATTAAGAGTRCAAGTAACATCTTAACTACTACGCATATACTAAAATAGAATGAAGCTGATGCAATGATGACACCATCCTTCCTACGTGTCAAGCGCACATCGCACATAAAAAAAACTTTCATTAAAAAATCAAATTAAATAAATTATTAAATTTTAAATTTAAATTCATTACCAAATTAAGTTAAAGAACCTCTTAGAAGCTACAAGATAATTGTATTTCACGTAAATTTACATAAAAAACTTAAAACACCATTCTAGAAACCTTTGATATAAGTGCCTTTCACGTAAAAAATTAAATTAAACTTTAAATACATTACAAAATTAAATTAAATTATATACTCCCTCTATTTCACTAAATTCATGCCATAATGAATAGTTCTATGAATAGTGAGAACTATTCATTAATAGTGAGAATATTTTAAATTCTCGTCAATATGTAAGAATAAATATAGTCAAGTGTGGTCTTGTTAGAATCGTATTAACAAGTAYTTTATTAAAATCSAATTTTTATAAATTTTACTCATGTATAATTAAAGATATTTCATTTGTAAATTGTGCATTGACAAACGTGTAAAGTAGAAGTGGCAGGAATTTAGTGGAATAGAGGGAGTACATTAGATAAACCTCATATCTAATAGATAAGCTAACCTTAAAAATCGAATTTCACGTAACCAATTAAATAAGATAATTGGATTGTAGGTAGATCGATATGAAAAAATTAAATTTTAAATTTAAATACATTACAAAATTAAATTAAAAAAAAAACTTCTAGAAACTACAATATAATTGCATTTCACGCAGATCTAAATAAAAAAATGAATTTAAATGAAATATTAAATTTAAAAATACAAAGTAAACCTCCTAGAAAATAGAATTTCATGTAACAAATACAATCTTCGCTTTATATTTCTTTATATCAATATAAACAACATAAAAATTGTTACCCAACATGCTCTAGGATCTAGATCTTACCATTCTTCTAAGCACATTGCATAAAATAATTTAGTTACAACTACATTGAACAAATAAATGACAATCAAAATWAGAATAATGCGCTTATGGAAGTAACTAAGCTAAAATAATCCAAGTGAGGATGATAGCATTGAAATGTTGTTTTTAGATTAAAGGTAAGGATATAAAATATCATCCAACTTTTTTTATTTTTTATTTTTTTATTTTTATCTAACTCTATTCATTTGATTGTTATAGACTTTATTTGCTTCTCTAATTATAGGGTGGTAAGATTCAAGCTTCTCTTAAGAAAACATTGATAAGAAGATTATGTATTAGAAGAAGGTCAATGCGTATAATCACCATCTTCGGTGCTGAATTGCAATGCCACTCAAACACCTTATATTATTAATTTCTCTCACTCACCATAGTTAATGTCTGAGAACTTACCTATTCTCATATGGATTCAATTTTGTGTCATTTGATGTCTATTATCAAAACAAAGGAATGACATCTTTAGTAGTTATGTTTATGTCCAATGATATTCGTAATTTTTAATTTTTTTGTTATATCATTACTTAAATTAGCAATTACCGTGCATCGCACGTTTCTAAATGTAGTTAAAAACAAAGGGAGCTTATGCAAATATGAATGTTACCACTTTGGAATTTAGAGAGTAGACAAGAGTTTATGGTAATTCAGATTTTGTTTTCATTAATTGCTCGTTTGTAGGGTACTAGGGGTAATAATGTTTTACATATATATATAAATTATATAGTAATATATATATATATTTTAATATTAACAATATATATTTCAAATTGGATGTAAAACAAATTTTGGAGAAATTCTACATGGTGGCACTGTGTTTTGTTTTTTTACATGCGGCGAAACTTAACTTTTTTAATTACACACCGTGGCCATTACAGAATCAGTTGTTTACGGTGTTAATTAACGTTTTTTTATTGAACTTAGACATATTATTATGTTTGATTATTATTATACTGATTCTAACCCTTTACTTCATGACTGTTGATCCATATATTCAAAGGAGAAACACACCTCTCTGCTTTGTACTTTAAATGCACCATCCTCTACTTAATTCCACAGAGTTACACGAACTTACAACAGCAATTACAAACAAAAACAGAATGTTCAAAAATGCTATGAAGGCCCCTCAGAAAATTCCCTAATTGCTGTAATTTCTATCACCAATATCTACATACAGACTTGTGCAAACAGAAATCTAAGTATGCAACCAACTACAATGATACCTCACAACAATTACAGCAATGCAATTGAATATTCTCATCCAAATACAATAAATCACGAACAAAAATAATTGAAAAAAGGGCAACAACAAACATGGGAGATTGGAGATTTGCTCCGACAAATTTGCAGCAACCGAGTAGTTAACAGCAAAACAAGTGAAAAACGAATTCCAAAACACGAACAACACCAATCGATTGATTAAGCAAAAAAGAAAACAAAGAGGATGAATGCGTTTGAACGGAACAGTCAAAAAATTTGATGAAGAAGAAGAGAAGTATATGGACTTAATTGACTTAGAATTAAAAAAAACCCTAATGTTGACTTCAACCGATGTAATATTATAATCAATTTAAGGTTAGGTTAGTAATTTAAGTTAGTCAAGGTTGAGAAAAATTAAGTTAACGTTAATTAACACCGTTAACAACTGATTCTAGTATAATGGCCACGGGTGTGTAATTAATTAGAAACTAAGTGCCACGGTGTGTAATTAAAAGTTAAGTTGTCGTCGCGTGTAAAAAACAAACAAAACACAGTGTACCAATGTGAAATTTCCAACAACAATTCCATCAAGATGTAAGGTCTTGTATTATTGAAATTGATTTTCCTTTTGAAAATGGAGGGAAAAGACTTTTCTTTCCTTCCGTGATCTCTCCTAGTAACTTTTTACTTTCATCCTGTCCATCTCTCCCTTTTCCTTCCAAGCCTTTTTTTCCAATGTGTTTTTTACATTTAGTTAAATTGTATACATAATTCATTGGAAATTCTACATTGAATTTTTTAGTAATCCACGTGGTGGCATCTAAGTTTTTACATTCTATGCTATGACATCGAGGTTTTGCAAATTCCACGCTATGGCCTCGGATTTTATTTTTTCCATATAGGTGACAAACCTAAGTTAACCATTTCACCACTTTCCAGCACCTATGTGCCCACCAGCAGCACACAGCCACCACCCACAACCAAACCTCCATTCCTCTCCTCATCAACCTCGACCCAATCACCCACCCAGAACCTCCCACCTCTCTACTCCCTCACCTCCAACCACCACACCCAAAACCTCATCACTTCTCCTCCTTCACCTTCCAAACGCAGTGCCACCATCGCCAGCCACGAGCCATGAACCAGCCGCAGTCACGAATCACTAGCCTACCCCAATTTCTGATTTTGTTTTCCCCCAATTCAATTTTTAAAATTAGGGTTTTCAATTGGGAGAAATGGTGGAGCTGCGTGCGAGTGCGACGTGATTGGGGGGAGCTGCTGCGGCGCAGTGGTAGTGCGGGAAAGTTTCTGCGACGCGGTGGTGGTGGTGAGGGGAGCTGCGTGCGATTCGGTGGTGGTAGTGGGGGAGCTGCCTGCGACGCGATGTGGTGGTGGTGGAGGTTGTTGGGAGGTGAGGGATCGGAGGAGAGAGAGAGTGGTGGTGGTGGGTTGGGTGGGTGGTTGGGTTAGTGTGGTGGGCTGGGTGGGTCAACGGGTTGGGTTGGGTGGCTTGTTGGGTTAGTAGGGTGAGTGGGTGAAATGGTTAAGTTTAGGTTAGCTTAGGTTTGGTCACCATATGGAATTAGAAAACTCGAGGCCATAGCGTGGAATTTGCAAAACCTCAATGCCATAGCGTAGAATGTAAAAATTTAGTATGCCACCACATAGATTAAGGTAGAATTCGATGCCACCATATAGAATTTCCCAAATTCATTTTACGCTGAAAACGTTTTGCACTCTACCATACACGTAGTCTAAATCTACTAAGCATTGTTGTGTGACACTTTATTCAGTCTTTCTATATTAAGAGCGTATTGTTTCTTTAAATATGCCTCATTGACTCATGAACACTTCAAAAAAATAATTTGCAACTAACATGTTTATTTGATATCTCAGAATGTCTCATTATATTTTTTTTATCCTGTGGTCTGCCAGGCCTTTGATTCATTGCTTCATAAGCTCCAGAAGTATGTCCCATATGGTTCATCAGTAGCTGATTTGTATGGAGGAGCTGGTGTTATTGGGTTATCATTAGCTATAACAAGAAAATGCAGGTATGAATTTGCCTTTTTGTGGAAGTTGATTATGCTCTTTTTGACCTGCGTTCAAGTTCATACATATTTTGTGCTTTAAATGCTGTTCTGTTGCTTTTGTCTCTTTTAATTTGGTCTTCAGGAGTGTCAAATGTGTTGAGATTAACAAAGAGTCAAAGCTCTGCTTTGAGAAGACAGCCGCTCGTTTACCAAATAGTACTGATAGCAACATGAGCTGGCACCATGCAGATGCTGCTCAGGTAAATTGGTCATTCCTATTGACAGATATATAAACATATTTACTTATTGAACTCTGGAATGCATATTTACTTGCTGGCATGCTTTTATTTTGAGTCCAGAGATTCATCAAGGTCATCTATGGCTTTGCTATCACAGCTAGGCTTCTGTTGCAGATATATGGCTAATTTCCCTACAAAACATCTACACTTGATGAATAATTGAATATCTCTTACACTGTGGCATATTAGTCTGACAAGATCTATCATTCTTGGGAAAACAGGACTTTAGCTCTCTTGTATTCATAATCTTGGTTATTGACAACTCAAATGCGTGYTTAGCTATTACACATTCTATAGTGTGTTTTAATAATCTTTACTGGGATGATGATGTTGCTTTACAGTTTGAGGATTAATGGAAGGGTCCACTAGAACTCTTYCCTTAAGAAATTGCTATACAGTTGAATTGCAGGAAGTTTAGGAATATACATCATTCACAATGCTTAGTTTTGGGAAGTTCTTTTAGTTATATAGAAATGGGTTTGCTTTCTTGTCATATTCTTTTACTAATTCTATAGGATCTCACTTGATAAAAATCTCTTTTCTGGCATGTTCATTAGTAATTTAGCATGGATGATTCTTTGCATGCAATGCGTCACACATCAAGTGCGGAAACCCACTATTATATATGCTTAAAGGTGCTTTTTATGGAATATTATCCATATGTGACATGTTTAACTGTGATGATCCATGTGAATTATTTTTCTTGATGTGGAATGATGATCAGTCAAAACTTGGTATAGGCCTATAGGGTTGTCTCACCTGATAAATTGAAAAAAAAATTGCAGAAACAAACCTTTATAAAAGATTATTTGTGGGAAACACCTTTTATAATTCTTTTTTGTAGAGAAACCTAAAATACAAATTGTCTGCAAATTAGGTTTTTTCAAAATAAATTAAAAAATAAATATAATTGCTTTGTATTTCTTGTAACAGTTTTTTTTTTGTCTAGTTTTGTTTGGCAAACTTAATTTGTTTTGGTTTCATTGACAAACTTTTTTCAATTAAGTTCTCAATCAAGTCGGAAGTGTACTTACATGAACCAAAGTGATCATTCTGTGTAGCATCAAAGATTTTCCTCCTCCACCCCCTACGTCGAGAACCTCATTCTCCTTTAAATCCAGGCAATATACATCGATTTTTCTAACTCCTTCAACCAAGCCATTTTCAGTCTCCTCATTCAAAATCTCCTGATCCCATTATTCCACTCTTCGCACCTATGGTTCCTCTTACATGTTCACATCAACGCAAACAATTCCCTAGGTTCGTAGCACGGTTTCTAGGGATAGCTTCATTATGATTCTAACCCATAAAGTGGTCGTGCACATCCATCTCAACATGTGATTCTATCCTATAGGGTGTCCCGGACATCTCATTCTACCTTTTGAATATGCTCTTTCTTAGAAACCCAACATTTTGTACCATTTGTTTCACATATAGCAGTCTTGTGAATTCCCCTCAACTTAAAGGGATGCATTAATCGCACAATTCTCCCATGGCCGCTCTTATTCTCGTGAGCACATCTTGGTCAATTCGCCATTCTTTTGGATGATTGACCGAGATATTTAAAGTACTTCTCATGGCCAAATCTTTTAACATTCCAAATACTCAAACTTACTCCGACTTAGCTTTAAATCTTAATCATCAAGACTCCAATCTTTTGTCTCCATTTCTCCATTTTGGCATTAACTAGTTTTAGTTTGATACACCAAAACAAAATCATATGCAAACAACGTGCACCACGATATGTTATCTTTGATAACTGAATTGGGAATTTGGGAGGGAGAGGTAGATCCATGATGCCTGTCAAGTTGATATACTTCTAAAGATGTGATGTATCCTTGCTACTTATGATCCCATAGTATTTGTGACTTTTGCATAATAAGTATGTCAGAAACTGTGAAAATACCTGCAGATCATTGGTAAAATATACAGGAGAAATTATACTTAAATTTACCGCAATAATCACCCGCAACATAGCCACTATACTGTTTATTTTACTTTCTGTGGAATCAGTTCTAGAAATAATTGGCATCCAGTAATGCTTCAAGCTGTTACATCAGTAAAGGGGTGTTGGTCCATGCACAACCAGACCGGACCTGGCTGGACCGGTAGATCGGAAATAGGAGATTATGGGACTGAGACCGGACCTGAATCATCTCGTTGAGTTCGGGACCTGTTTTTTCAAGTCCAATCCGATTGCAACAATAGAAGAAAAGTACTTGCACCTACCGTTACAATCAATTTGAAGGTCTACTTCTATATTCAATACTCCTTACATACATGAAATGATATCTGAATTTGCTATTCTGAGAATTAAAAAAAAAAAACAAAACAAAAACCTCTAACATTCTCATATCACAAACCGAAAATACGAAATGAAACCCAAAATAATCTGACATTATAATTGCTTGCAGAAAAATAATCTCAGAGTTGTTCCTTGAATTATCTTGATATTTGTTGTTCTTTACGAATTTACAAAGTACATCTGAACATCTTCCTTGTCTTTTTCTCATTTTCTTTTACTTTTGTTTTCTTTAAAAGTGACTGAAGTAATAAAAGTAGTCAACCCCCCCACTTTCCTTTTCCTTGTTTGATGTGCAGTGGGAAGAGGTGGGCTTTTTTTGGGGTAGCCTGTACCATACTATACGGGTACGGAGACGTTTTAGGTACAGGGGTACGGCCAATTTTTTATAGGATATGGGTACGGTAAAACGCATACTTAAAAATCTATTTTTGAAAAATGAAATTGTATAAAATTTGAGAAAAGTTTGATGTAAACTAGAAASTACTAAGGTAATTCTTGAATAATCCAATCAACCAAATAAATAATCTGTTTAAACTCATTAACCAATTTATGAAGAATTCATTAAGAACTTAATACTCATAAAGTAATAATGCATTAACAAATAACAATAATGAGCAATAAAAAGGTCTTCAAAAGACTCTTACAAATTAAAACGAAAAACAATAGATCAACAACAAATATCTACTATAAAACACAACCATACACGTGTATAACAAGCCAAATAAGTAAAACCCCAAATAGCCATTGAGTAAAGAATAAGCCTACATAAAAGAGGTCCAACAATCGCCTCAATATCCTCAAATAAGGAGTAACAAAGTGAGTTAGCAAAACGAGCACTCAAGCAGCCTCTCKCACCTCTCCCACAAACAGTAACCACCAGCGAATTGCCTCCCACYAGCGAGGCAGTGAACCACRAGCGAGCCGCCTCTGATGAGTGATGCAGTGAGTTAACAGCGAGCCGCCTCCGATGAGTGATGCAGTGAGCCACGAGCGGCGAGCCTTTTCGAGTCCTCCCACGATTTGCGAACCACCAGCAGCAGCCTACTGGCAAGTGAATATTAGTATTTTTGGGTCAAACTTTCCAAAAAATTGTCCCAAAAGACAGGGGTACGTGAGTTTGTGAAGGATACGGTACGTACCCATTTTATTTAGACCGTACCCGTACCTAATTTAAAGTTATAGAAAATTGGACACGGTTTGAACCGGACACACGAATCGGCGCATCGTATCCCYTACCTGCGRGTACCCGATACGCTAAACGCCCAAAAACTCGCGTACCCATGCAACGTAGCTTTAAGACCAAGAATATGAATTTTGGTCCAATCTCGTCTGTACTTGAATATTCTAGTTTTGGATGAGACCGAAAATATGGAATTAGTGTTTTTGATGGACRGAGGACCAGACCCATACTAGATCGGTTTGTGTTCAGCCCTTGAGTTACATGAATATGTGATCCAAAGGATGGCATCATGTAATATCGTTAGAGAGGTATAGAGGGAGAAGATRAACTATTTCTTGGCAGAGAAGTGTGGTTTTTWATCAAACCTAAACTCTTTCATTAATTAATGCAAGGGAAATTCTATATGGTGGCCTCAAGTTTTGCCAAAATCTACGCAGACTAAGTTTTCATTATCCACACCATGGCCTTGATGTTTAGGAAATTTCACGTAGTGACATCAGAGGTTTCTATTTTCCACGTGGTGACAGAACCACTCTAACCCACTCCCCCTGCATCACTCAAACCACCCCTTCATCACCCAAAACCACTACAAGCAGCCCACCAACCCACCAACCCAGTGGCTACCACCAACCACCTCAGGCAGCCCACTAATTAAGCCCCCAACCGAGCCAACACCACAACTCCCCACCACCCCACACGTGGCCACCACCTCTCTCTTTCCTTTCTTACGCTGCGCCAACAACCACCCACAACCAAAATAGGCTGCAGACGCGGCCGCCGCCACAAGCCACAACCACCAACCTCAAGCACCAGTGTGGCCCAATTTTCCAAAAAATCGACCCCCAAAGCAATTTCCAAAAACCCCGAATCAATTTGCAAACCCTAATTTAATTCGAAAAACCCCATTAATTGGAAACCCTAAATTGAATTCGATAAACCCAATTCGAAAACCCCCAAATCAATTTGCAAAACCTAAATCAATATGCAAATCCAAAGCCCCTAATTCGTAAACCCCAAATTTCATTGCGTGTTGGGGGAGGTGCGACGTTGTTGGTCTGCGGTGGGCGTGCACACGGCGTGTGGCTGCATAGTGGTGACTGGTGAGAATCAAGGTGGCTTTTAGGTGAGGTGCAATTGGGTTAGGTGTTTAAGGCTTGGGTTGTCACCATATGTAAAATAAAGCCTTGAGGCCACGGTGTTTATGAAAACTCAGCGTGACACCATGTAGGTTGCGAGTAAACTTGAGCCACGATACAGAATTTCCTTAATGTAACATATCCGTAATGGAACAAACCTTCCATCTCAAGTTTAAATTGTCTTCCACTAATGAACCAAAATGTGGAGGATAAGTTTGTGACCATAGATAGTTATATGTTTCGCTTCTTGATTACTGAAGCAAATACTCGTAATATGGTTTTAGAGGTTTGTTGTATACATTTAAAGCTTTTGCTGTTTAGATCTGTCTATTTCCGATTTGGAGTTCTTGCTCTTTAGTGCTTGGTTGTTTATGTTCTTTCAAATTACTAAATGATGTCCTTCTGTAAATGTCTCCATCCTTTATTATTTCCTCTTTCTATCCTATTCTTTCCATCCTGTGTTTCAATAGGATGTGGTAAAGCTTGCAGTTCCTAAATGTTCTGTTACCTCAACAGGAACCTCTTTCATGGTGATAGGATCTGATGTAATTGTGGTGATCCCCCAGAAAAGGTTGGATGATTCATTGCTTAGTGCATTACAGAGTATATCATCAGTAAAGCGTAAGATAAGACTTCTGCTAGTACTCTTCTCATCCAGTTTGGTCTGATCTCTGGGTTGTTAATCGAAGTTCTGTATCTTGCTAATGCTATTTTGCAAATTATTTAGTTTGCCCTCAAATACGAAAGAGGAAAAAAGACCAGGATCCTGCGAGAAAAGGAAGCTTCTGTCAACATACAAAGCACAACAAATAGATCAGAAGTTGATTTGCTGCCTCAAACTCTTGTTTATATAAGCTGTGGATGGGAAAGCTTCAAAAAGGTATTGCAGAAGATTATCTCATCTTATTTACTGTTGCATGGCAGTTTGGCACTGGACTATGTTATGTGACTAAATATTTGACCATCTTCAATGACATTAATATATAGGATTGCAAACAATTGCTGTCAAACAAGGCTTGGCATTTGGATAAAGCTCACGGCTTCAATTTTTTCCTGGAACACAGAGGTAATGCTTGTCTTGCAACTTAAATGGCTCCTTCCCTTTTTAGTTTTTTTTTAAAATCATAATAAATTTATCCTAATTGTGTTCAGAGTACCTTTTTTTTTTTATTATAATATATATTTATATATAACTATGTTTATTTTGTTAGTAAATTATTTGGACAACTTCAGTTTGGTTTAAATTATCCAAAGAACTGGCGCTTCTCAGTCTTGGTCTTTTATAGAGCTTCAGTTGAACTTGTTGACGATCTTGCAAGAAATTGATGTTTAGTAGGGAGATTGGTTTGGTAATAATTCTATTACGTTGCATATATAATGTCAAACTCATATGAGAAAATTCCAAAAAAAGGTAAAAATGTGGAAGATTCTCCCACTTTCACATTCCACAATGTGCCAACAGAGCCAAGATATGAATCTAAAGTCAGTGAAACAGTGATCATAGAATGTATTGAGCCAACTTAATTATCATGGAACAAGTCACAGAAACACAAGAACTTCTCTATTTAAGTACTAGTGTTCTGTGCACGCGATGCGTGCATACATGTAATTAGCAAATGCATGGGAGACATATTGAGAAATTTATTGTTAGTTTCATAATATGACACTCAAACTTATAAAGATCATTAAAATTTCATATTTATAGCATTTTTTATATATATGAAATATTACCAAGACTTTTTTATAGCTGAAAAATTTAGTAACAAATATAATGAACATGAAAATATTATGATCGAAAAAACTACTGTAAATGAAATGATAGATGGAGATGTAGTTTTCATACGTATAGCTATAGTACATTGTCAATTACATAATTTATGTAAAGGTAATTCAATTACTACTACACTATAATTTATAATGTAAATAAATATCAAATATGCACGTGTTCTCATACATTAATATATATTTGTACTTATGGCTCATTTACAATAAAAATAAACGAAACATATTGACATATAGAAAAGCATTGTACTTTGAATGTTTCAGAATGAAGAGTGAATTATTGTATGTGTTTTTACTTTTATATAGTGGAGTGTGCAAATTTTTTTAACCAATCTATTATAAAAATCTAATAATACTATATCTGTGTCCAAATTCATTACTTCGTATATGATATATAATTTGTTTCCAAATTCATGATAAATACCTAATTAGTGTTTAAATTCATTATAAATCATATTATTGTCCAAATTCATTAATTATTAGTGTCTATATTAATTGTCTTTTATTGATTGACATGTAATTGAAATTTGACTTTGAGTAGATTATTATATTTTATATTATTTTCAAAGCTATATTATTACTAAGGGCAAAAATGTAACTTTATAGGGGGACACCATTGCTCCCCTTGGCTATATATAGAGATAATTTGTATCCAAATTCATGATAAAATACCTAATTAGTGTTTAAATTCATTATAAATCATATTATGTCCAAATTCATTAATTATTAGTTCTATATAATTGCTTTTATTGATTGACATGTAATTGGAAATTTGACTTTGAGTAGATTAATTATATTTTATATTTTTTCAAAGCTATATTTATTTACTAAGGGCAAAAATGTAACTTTATAGGGGGACACCATTGCTCCCCCCTGCTTATATAATAGAGATCAGTAGTGTTCTGCTGGACTACATACAAAGTGAACTATCAGAATTGATCTCATCATATTAAGCTGAACTATGCCCCATAAAATAGAACACTTATTCTTTGAATCTGTCAAAAATTGATGATGAATATTTTATCTATGTCACTAAATCAATCTCCAATTTAAATAAATTTTCAATCACCTAATTAATTAAAACTACTCGTATCAATGAAATCATTTTCTATTGACATGAATAACTATAAAAGGAGGGAGCAAAGGTAGAGATGTCATTTTTCTACAATATCAACTTAAACTAAAAGTATGATCAACCAGTTATATTTAAATCAATACTCTTTTACATAGGTATTGTTGTATATATGTCGACAAAATTTAATTGTTAAACTCATTTGACTACTCTCTATCTTTGACATTTAGACATAAATATAGATGAATAATTTAATGCAATAACACGCGGTCACTCACATTGTGCGGAATCTATTTTCATCCACTTGATCTTTAACATATTTTTCATAATATGTATAACAAAACCTTGAAAATACTCACACATCGTGTGAATATAGGCTGCTTTAGATAATGGTACTAGATGAGCATAAAGTTTTAAATGAGCAATCTAAATGGAATCTATTTCATCCAGATGATCTTGAACATATTTTTTCGTATATGTATAACAAACCTTAAATATCTCACACATCGTGTGAATATAAGGGCTAACTTTAGATAATGGTACTAGATGAGCATAAAGTTTTAAATGAGCAATCTAAATGGAAATGGCTTACACGATTACGATTAATAGCCAAAGATAATAATTTGTTTGAATGCTTTGCATCGCAAAATTTTCCATATTAGGGCATGTTTGGAACGTTGGATTGAATGTAATACATTATTGGGGTAAGAAATGTCAAACTAAGGAAAATTAAGGTATTTAGGCCACGCTTGGGATGAGTTTAATATATTTAAGGGCGTAACAAGAGTAGATGATGTAGAGTATATATTTAAGGAAAATTAGAGTATATATTTAAGAGTATATATTTAAGAGTAAGGAAAATTAGAGTATATATTTAAGAGTAATTAAAGGTGTTAATGATGTAGTGGTGGTGGGCATGATAAAAGGGGTGTTGGTGGGAGGAATATGGATGATAGAGGGGGATTATTACCCTCATGGCCTCATATGAGTAGATGTGGCTTAGTTGGTTCGAATCCAATAATCCGATCTAGAATATTCGACCCGTGGTCTAACCTGGATCTTAAATGGGGTGGTTCGAACCATGATCTGAATCCAAATGATCCGGCCGGTCCGAAACCATTTGGTCCAAAGCCAGTCCGAAATCCGAATGGTCCTCCCACCATTTGGTTCGAAATCCGAACGATCCTCTCACCATTTGGTTCGAAGCCAGTTCGATCGGAAAAATGATCCGATTCGTTAGTAACCCGATTTGGGAAAAAAACCAACCCAATGGTAACTCGACCCAATTTCGTGAGTTAGCTGGCCATGATTGGAGGGACAATTTCAACCCCATGGTTTATTTTACTAATCTAAGGGTCTGTTTACATTAACTGAAATCAACTGAACTGAATGGAGCTGAACTGAACTGAACTAAATTGAATATTTTATGAGAGAGAGAAATTGGGTTAAGAACTGAATGAACTGATGAACTGAAAATAAGCTAATGTAAACAGGCCTTAATCTAATTATCTTATTTTTTTAAAAAAAAATCAAATTATCTTAAATTCTTAATAAGATGGAAAAGTGGTTTTTATAGATAATAAAAACATGAAAAACATGGATAAAATTAGACAAATTATTTTTAAAAACGCGCGTAAGTTCCATAATGAACTTTAAATGCACAAATTAATATACTATGAAGGGAGTCCAAAATCATAACCCAAAATTCGGACCGATKCGGTCCAAAGTACAATAGTCCGAAAATCCGACTGGGTTCGAAAGCACAAGGTCCGATTTGAATCTGAATCTGAAGTAGTCCGGTCTGGTCTGAATATGCATAGGTTCAAAAATGATCCGATCCGAATTTGTCTGTTCCTCTGATTGTCAGGTCTACATATGAGGGTAATAGTTACCCTCATTTTTGGGGGTAATAATTACTCCAACTCTTTCTTTTCTTATGACAAAAAATGTCATTATGCCTTCATCACCACCTTAGCTCACATCATTTCTTCTTATTTTGACTTTTATTACCCCCGTAATATATTACCCTCATCCCAGGCATGACCTTAGAGGTGATGATGAAAGGGACGGAGTGGTGGTGCCGTGGTGGAGAAGATAAGCTAGTGCTGGTACGGAAAAAAAAANATTTTAGCAACGGGAGCAAATGTTTCAGTATAATCAATACCTGCTTGCTGATGGTTGCCAAGTACAACTAATCGGGACTTGAGACGTTCAACCTGCCCATTGGACAGAAACTTTGTCCGAAAGACCCACTGACTTCCTAGAGCACGTTTTCCGGGAGGAAGAGGCTCCAAAGTCCGTGTGCCATTGTCTTCAAGAGCCCGAATCTCCTCTTGCATTGACTTTTTCCAACCGTCATATTTCATGGCTTCCCGAAAGGATTTGGGATCATTGGTGCCAACCACAGCTGCAATAAAATAACGATAATTCAGAGAAAAATTGTCACAATGAATATAATGTGCAAGAGGATACGATGTACCTGAAGGCGGATCAGAGACCGGAGCAGAAGGAGATGGACTATTAGCAAGAACGGCATGAGTAACATGATCCCGAAGTTTGACTGACGGATATTTGATACGAAGACCTCGGCCCAGAGTATCATCAGGCCTAGAAGACAAGGGCTGCCCAGCAGCAGCAGCAGCTGCACCCGAGTCTGCAGTGGCGGGAGGCTGCTGAGCCGAGTCTGCAGCGGCGGGAGGCTGCTGTGCCGAGTCTGCAGCACCAGCAGCGGAGGCTGGAATGACGTGGATCTGCTGAGCTGTACTGGACTCAGCATCCACTGGAAGAGGCAGCTGGTCAGAAGAGGACACAGTAGGCCCAGGCTCAAGGTGCACTGTGTCAGAACGCAATTCTGCCCCCCTTGAATCAGAACAAGGCCCCACAACATCACAATGTTCATCACAGACATCAAAATCAGCAAAATCCTCATGAATATCACCCACGAAATCCACAACATTCTCAATATTTACATCTTCGGGACAAGCAAACGGAAAAACATCCTCAAAGAATTTGACATCACGAGAAACAAAAAATTCCTTCGTCTCCAAATCATACAACCGCCAACCCTTTTGTCCAAAAGGATAACCCACAAAAACACATTTTCGACTCTTGCTAGCAAATTTATCTCCTTTCGTTTTTTGATTATGTGCAAAACAAAGACATCCAAAAATGCGAATTGCATCATACACAAGGGATTTATGGAAAAGAACCTCAAAAGGAGTTTTATTGTCAAGTAGGGGAGTCGGAGTACGATTAATTAAATGCGCCGCAGCAAGAACACATTCACCCAAAAAAAAAATTGGCAATTTGGCTTGAAAACGCAAAGCTCTCCCCACACTCAAAATATGTTTCTGTTTCCTCTCAACCCTCCCATTTTGTTGTGGAGTGCCAACACAAGAGGTTTGAAAAATAATTCCATTGTCACGAAAATAGGGAAGCAAGCACTTAAATTCAGTACCATGATCACTTTGCACAATTTTAATGGTTTGATTAAATTGACGATCAACCATAGCAACAAAAGTCATAAACATGTGAAAAACCTCCAATTTATCAACCAATAAATAAATCCATACAGCTCTCGAAA
>SNQN01004261.1:32138-43746 GCA_008642245.1 Bassia scoparia
AATTAGAAAGCATAGATCGTACCTCGGGATCAATCGTATTCATGAGCCAAGACACGAGCATGCATTGAACAACGACCCAATCATCCTTCGTCGCCGGTTGTTGAGGCTCCATGATCGAACCATCAAGAAATCCAAATTTGCGACGAGACGAGAGAGCGACGAAGATAGCATGGGACCAAGCATCAAAGTTGTCTAGTTTAAGGCGAATAGAGGTGATGTAATCCCCCGACCTGTCATGCGCACCGAGGTAGAAAGGGTTGTTGGTTTCGATTTTGGAGGGTGGTGGCGGTGGAGAATCCTCCTTGCCAGCCATAGTATAGACGTTAGGTTAAAAAAAAATAGCCCGCTCTTGATACCATGTAAAATATGGAGCAATTTCTTGACTTCTCATTAATTCATGCCACAATATATACAAGATACAAGCAACTTATTTCCCTAAAAAACAGTTGCTATCATCCCAAAAGAGGAAACAATTGAGTATAATTGATTACAAAATATTCCCTCAATATATTTCCCTAAAACTACCCATATATTCCCGTTACAAAATGATATAATACTTATTTATGTCTTGGAATTCTTGTGCTCAAATATTAGTAGTATATGTTGTTTCTGGAAAATTTTCTCGGGTGCCACTCTAGTTTCTTTGAAAGCAGTCTAAGATTAGGCATTGAGAATGAAGGCATGCAGGAAGAACAGAACAGCAGAATAAATGATTAGAGGCAGCATTGGTGGATGCATGTTAAGCGCGATCTCTGACAATATATTTATTATGACAGAATCAGAGAAAAGCCAATAAGAGGAGGAAATTCATACAAGAAACTTGACGTCTGAGTTGCTGCTACTTTTGTACTGAGTGTTCTTTCGTAGTTGGTAGTTGGTAGCGGAACTGTAATATTTTGGTATCCTACACAAACRTTCATCGTGACTATTTCTTACAATCTACAATCTTGTACACAAGTAACAATTTTCAAAAATGAAAATTGTGAAAAGAATATGCAAGTATATTAATTACGAAGATATCTGATCGAGTATATTGAAGAACTCATTTTTGCTTTTCTCTGCCTTTGGACCTCGCTATATGAGGGAACACATGCTGAATATTGTGAGCTCTCAAATCTTGCCTCGTTAAGATTCCYATAACAGGATATATCTGCACAAAAGAAACATGCATATGGTTAGGTGCTGGATGTTTCTARGTTTCCCGTTWATTAGTGAGCAAATAATAATAACRGACTGTGAGTGAGGGATAACTCATGTGGTTAAGTTTCTCTCCSAGTTTCAGGAGATCTCYGGTTAAGTTTCTAAACACAAAAACAATAATAACAGACTGTAACTTACCCCGGAACCTTGGTACTTGGGTACAATGAGCATATGGCGAAGTGCAACCTGCCTGAACAGCACCATTGCCTTTGCTACTGACATGTCTTCGATGACAGTATAAGGAGTTTTGTTTGTGAAGGGATGCAGATCAACATACATCTCCATTTCATGTTTTTCTATGCCTACTTGTTCAAAGTTGAGGTCTCTTTCTGCCAATTCAACCCAGGTAAATTTCTCTCTCACTTCCCATTCTTCTGTTCTTTTTGGCTGCTGCAGGAACCACTTTTTCTTCAGCGCTGCTACGAGATGAGCTCTTAAAATTAGTCCATGCCAAGCTCTTGCTGTTTTTCCTTCATTAGTTAGAATTGTTGCTTCATCATCAATGACTGGGAATCCATTGTGTGTGGTGTTTTTCAGGACATCAACGATGCGGGATACCTTCTCAACTCCTTGAAGACTTACTAAAGGAGGCTTAACATCAGCAAGGTCTGCAACAGTGATATTCCTCATCCAAGGTTCCGGATTAGCATCCAAGAAAGGCAAGCCTTTCAGGTCTAGTATGGTCTCATAGATGCTTGGGTTGAAGCAATCTCCCACSGATTTTGCAATGAGAAGCACAAACATTGTTATGGGGAGTAACAATAGGTTGTTGGTCAGTTCCAGGAAAATTACYCAAAGTGAGACAGTCATCCTCATTGATCCAGCCATGAGAGATGCTCCACCTAGGACTGCATAAAGCCCGGGATCAATCTTTGTGTAACTTCCCATAGCAATGCCAAGCAAACGCCCYTATGCTGAACCCATGAGAATGATAGGTAAGAAGAGTCCAGAAGGTACAGCAATGCCAAATGTAAAGAGTCCCAGGATACAGTAGAGTACAAAGTAGATCAAGAGGGAAACTGGGTGAAACTCTCCTGAAGTATTTGTAGAGAAGATGTTTCTAACAGCTTCGTCGCTTGTGGAAAAGAGTAAGCTTGCTAGATCATTGTAATAGCCATTTGGGCAGTTAAATCTCTTGAAGTTTCCTGTTCCCCAACTGTGGAGCACTCAGTATTTTGCATTGACGGATCACATTTTGTGCAACCCACAAGGAAGGGAAGGCCATACAAGCACACAGAGGTAAAAATCGAGACTGTAAGACTTAGTACAATCTTAGCTAACTTCCCCCTCCTGCAGCAGGACAAAGCAGTTTAAAACTATTGATAAAACTCGTTAAGTACAATGACTCGTGCGAATGTCTAACAATTTAACAAGGACCAATGGAGTATATTGTTATATTAGTATGCTTACTCGTTAATGAGACTGTAAAGTCTTAGAATTTTGTGCAGGCAATAGTTGTAAAGGCTTCCGAGAATACCACCGATGATTCCTATGAGGGTGATTGGGATGATATCCATCATGTGGTAAGTCACTGTGACATTGCCAACGTCGAACATAATGAGTCCACCATTTCCAAAAAGTCCACATTTTCCAGAACTGCAGTACTCAATGAAAGCCTGAGAAACAACACCACAACAGCTGTGCTGAGAAAGTCCTCCAAAGAGAGAATCCTCCACCATTTGCCACTTCTTCCAAAGCAAAGACACTCTCCAACCGGGATTTAAATGCTGCACAAACTCCTGCAGAAGCTCCACTGTGATTAGGTCTCTTCGATCCTGTCGTTGTTCATGTAACGATACCACCTCCATTTGACACGATGCTTCTCTGTCCACCTGGCCAAGTAAAAAAGCAATGCATGCTCCTATGTGGACTAAAGGCCCTTCTTTACCGAGGTCTAAGCCAGCAGCGACTGCTCCAATGCTTCCAATTATCTGTTATTGCAGCAAATTAGTAATTACTCATTTGCTTTAGCCATCATACAGGTATTAGGAGAAAAAAAAGCTTCTAAAGGTATTTATTCATAAAAAGAAGTATTTAAAAGGTAGTTTTAAAAATTTATCCTTTATTTTGTTACAAGAACAATTTCCACCTTTGAGAAAATAATATAATTTTATACCTGAACAGTGAAGAAAATCATTTTCCAAAAAACGTTTTTCTATCAATTATATAATTTTGATGTTTGTTATTCATTTTTACATTGAAATCTTGATCTAATAGATGGATATTATGAGTCAATATCCTCATAAAGCTCCTATTCTTTCAGTATAATTTCTGACACAACAGCCCTTTCATCAGTGTTCTTTTGGTCATCATACAGTTGTGGTTTCATCATAATTGCAAAAACAAAAAAGGTATTCCAAACAACATAGTATTTCTCACTTTTTTGCAGTAAATTGACATGGATGCCTTATCCACATACTACTTTTATTAAGGCTCTCATCTCAGACAAAACTGAAATTCCAATGATTTATAATACACTTTTTGAAATGATAACCACATCAGATTTTTCTGGTGTCAAAATTTTCTTACCGAATTATTCTACTTAGATCTGAATTCTAACCAAAACTAGAAAGCTCAAATTTGACCCAAACTGATATTGACTTTATTCTAAAAAAACGTAGACTATGTTGATGATTTTTTTTTTTTTTAATATATTTTTGGGTATGAAAATAATAAGATAGAACTCAATATGAGTCAATCAAATTGATCAATTGACTTGACTGAACCCCATACCAAAGCATGTTTCATGTTTGCCCCCTATAGTTATCAACTTATGATATTGTTGATGATTAGATCTTTGTTGATTGACTCGATCCTGTTGGTATTTACTTGAAAAATATAGACATACGAGTAGAAACTAACCTTAACGAACAAGGTTGGTGCGCCATACATATCGGGGGTGTCATTCCGTTCAAGTATGCTTTGATTTCGGTTATACCAGGTCAGCTGCAGTAGGAGCAAAGAAAACAACTAGCAGCGTCGAACTCAGAGTCAGTAGGAAGTTAGCTCCTGTCAACGTAATCAGTCCATTACATTCTGCGCCCAATACAGAAACTTTAGTTACCCCGGGCCCTGAAATTCTCAGTAAAGAATTCAAGAAAGCAGCGAGTATGTCTAAAAATCTGTGAGATTGGTGTTGGTGACAGTCAACACTTCCGCGAACACCAATCTCATTCGCACAGATCCTTTTGTAGTTAGATAAATAAATTGACAGTGAAAGAACTCATAGTAGCAGTAATACCTCTTTCTGAATTATAGTCAGATACAAGAAGTAACTTGTATCCAGCAATGTTCTCAACAGCGATATTTATGAAGGTAGCAATAAGACCTGTTAAGAGTCCAACCAGAAATGCGAGTTTCCATTTCAAGAAGACATATTGTAACACTTGTGCTTTCGATCGACTTCTCCAGTCTTGCTTGAACAGATCATTTTCATTGATCCTGCAATGTTCGATCAACACAAAACACTGTGATGCTTGAAAAATTAAGCACATAACTAGGGAATCAGGGAAGAGAGATAACATACTCGTAGTCGAGGCTTTCGATATGGGAAACCTTAGCTCCCACCATCGCCAAGCGACTGGCAGACATTGTTCTGTTCCTCTTCAAGAGAGGCTCATGCAGACAGTTGTTTTCAAGGTCGTCTTCTTCTTCTTCATTTGTATCTGCTTCCGATTCCATATGTTGTTGGGTGGCACGCTCGCTCAAGCGCGTCAGCTCGCCTGAAGCATTTAAGTTGGTGTTGGTAGACGGTGGTTGGTCTGCAGCTACTGCCATGGTAGTTTTAAGGTTCTGGTTATAATGATGGGAAATAAGGTATCGGTCTTTGTATCTTATACTGCATAATTTAGGTGGCTTATATCCTGGTTTCCCTGATTGCAAAGATAAAGTTGTCAATATTTTACAGTGCATTATTGGTAGGCCCATGTATTCCTTCAATCATTGTCATATTACAATACAATGTCATGTTTTTTTAAGAGACACCCAGCCGGGAATGATCGCATTCGCGGTAAATGGAATCAAAATGTTTTTAATAATAATAGATAGATAATAAATGAAAACAATTGAGAAGGGTATGATTTGTACCGTTTAATTTCCTTCATGTTAACAAATGAAGAGACGATATTATCTTCCAAATACGTTATTTGTTACTTAAAACTCATACCAAACAATAAAAAATCGAAAAAAATTGTTAAATTAGTATACCATATATAGAGCCTCATACACTGAACCTAATATCTTGGAACATCCTATCAGATGCGGAAAACAACTAAAGAAGTGAAGATATTTATGCCGGACACTTGATTTCAATATATAATTAGGGGGACCACAATGAACAATTGGTATCATTAATTAATCATCTAGTTGTTGACAGTAACACTAATTAAGATAATTAATTACAAATTTACAATACAGTGATGAATTCTKTGTTATATTTTCTTTGGTGGCAACAAAAATAAGTATATTTTGATTGGATGGTGGTTGACTGGTTGTGTTGGGATCTTTGATGTCCATGTTATCCAATGTGGTTTCAGTGTCCTTTTGGCCTCTCCAAAGCTTGTTATCTGTGCTTTGAGAATGTGCTTGAATTTTAAAGTATTAGCAGAACAGTTATTATTCTCTTCTCATCATAATTCATATTGTAGGACAATGGGTTGGACCAACCTTCTTAGTTAGGATATCAAATCCGACTTCGGACCTTTTACTTAAATTAACCCGAATTCCAACCCTTTTGATCAAATTTTCCAAACTTGGCTTATTTGTAATGAGTGGTAGATTGGGATAAATCGTTAACATAGGACATGTTCTATTCACCTCAATTTTACTTATCATAACTTATGTTAATTTGTTTTGTGAGTAAGAATAATAATTCACCCATTTCGATTTAATCTTTACATTTGTAAAATTGTACGACAATTAAGAGAAATTAGTATTTGAATAAAATGTGTTAATATTACTTTGAAGTTGTATTATTCTTWTAATTTGTTTGAGATGTGTGCAATAAAATTAAATGAATCTTTTTTATATTTAAAATTGAGTGGGGAAGATAAGTTTGGATAGAAGATCGAGAATAATTAGCAAATAAGTAAGGGGTAATATGAGATTTTTTAGGTGTTAGAGTAACATTAAGGTCTCCTTGGTATGAGAGTAATGTATTAAGGGGTTAATAAAAGTCAAACTTGATCAAATTAAGAAGAGAACATGTTACTCCGTAGTTAAGATGATGATGGAGGGATAATTACATTTTTTGTGACTAAAAAAGGGAGAGATGGAGTAATTATTATCCCAATATGAGGGTAACAATTACCCTAAAATGTGGAAGAGGGTAATTATCTCACCCAAATGAGGGTAGTATTTCCCATTTTCCTCTCACCACAAGCACTTAATCCTCCCCAACACCACTCCATCCTTTTAGTTTCATCTCCAAACACCTTTGTTTTTAAACATAATGGTTGTCTTAGAGCACCAACAATGGCACTCTCCAATAAGCTCTCCAAAGAGAGAGAAATTGGGGAACCAACTTTACCCCAACAGTAGTATTCTCCAATTGCTCTCTCAATACTCTTCATGGAGAGAACTTAGAAGAAAACTTTCCCCTAAGAGCATTGAGAGCATACTCTAAGCACCATAAAACGACATGTATCATTGTTTTTAAGCATTTTTTTAATACAGAAAAAATATATATAATAATAATAAATTGGCAGCCTATTTAGGGAGAGATCATCTTGATGAGAGAAGGTAAAAAATGGGTTGAAGAACAATTTTGGAGGGTTATACCTAGTGCAAGAGTGCATATGTTTCATGAGTTATTTGATTGAGATTAAATCAGAGTGAATTAGGAAAAGTCAAAATTCCTTGACAAGTAGAAATGTTCATAAATCATGGGATCGGAAGTGGTTAGCCAAACCCTCCCTWATTAATAATAACTCTCATGATCAATATTATTTGTCAAGCTAAATTATAAAAGTATATTTAAATACCTTATACTTCTTCCATGTCAAAAACTTGCTTGCTTACATAGAAAAAAATCAAGTGAATCAAATCAAAAAATTGAAAGTCTCAAATTCCYTATTTGGCAATGAAACAAGAAACAATTCAAGGAAACTACTTTTTACCGTGTTTGGATATCTTGTAATTTGAAATGAGGAATTTGTCGAAAGCCACACAACAACAAAACAAGATATTATCGACCGCCTAAAACAAACCAAAAACGGTCGGTAAAAACGCGGGAACGGTCGGAAAAGGGTTTACCGACCGTCAACAGTCGGTAAAATTATGGACGGTAAAAAAGGGTTTTCCGATCGTTTAACGGTCGAAAAACCTTTACCGACCGACAGTTTAATAGGAAGACTAGGCAGTAGCCACAGAGGAGGAAGGAGGCACGTCTGGGGTGGTGGCATGGCAGCCCTAGGTCCTAAACACAACAATTGAGTTAAAAAAAATCAACTGAAAAGAGAAAAAATCAAGTTAAATTTGTGAGATTGAGTTAAATTGGCATAAAATTGAGCTGAGGGTTTGTGTACTGTGATAATGTGAGTAAAATTGAGTGAGAGATCGGAGTTAATTGAGTGTTTGTGAGTAAAATTGAGTGTTAGAGTTTAAATACAAAACATGAAAAATGTTTGAGTGTTTGCTGGGTCCGACGACGGAAGAGCAGAGCGGCGGAGGGGCGGCGTCGAAGAAGCACAACGGTGACGGCGGCGGAGTTGCTACTGTTGATGTGGTTCCCTTCTGTTGCTGCTGTTAGCGAGAGAAGAGAGGAGAGAGGCGATGAGGAGAGAGGACTAGAGGGGAGAGCCGACGAATAGGAGAAGAGGTCTGACGCCGGCGTTTGCGAGGGAGGGGGAGTTTGCGAGGGAGTGGGGTTTTTGCGAGGGAAGAGAGTTTTAGTCTTTTAGAGGGAGGGTTTTCAATTGTGAAACCCACGATCTTGTGGTCGTCTTTTTTTATTTTGGAAAACCACATTACCGACCGTCATCGGTCGGTAATCCTGACATGACGGTCGGTAATTTTAATTCCAAGTCAAAAAAATTAACCACATTACCGACCACCGGTCGGTAAAACTGGAAAATGGTCGTTAAATCCTGTCCAAATATATAAATGGTCGGTAAATTGTGTCCTACGAAAAATGGTCAGTAATATGATTTTCTCCGATCGTTTTTAGGAAGATCGGTAAAATCCGACGGTAATAACGCGGATTCTTGTTGTGCCAACATCAGAGTGCGTGTGAAATTTTAATTTTTATAATAAGAATGATGCATTTGAAATGGAAACTATTTTTCCAAAACATAACGGGTGTGTTCTTTTCAACGTATTTGTACTCATCTGAACTTATTTAAACTTATCATATCATATTTGAACTTATCTAAACTTATTGATACTTATCTTAACTTATTGATACTTATTTGAACTTATTTTGTGAGAGGGTGGATGACTACAGGGTCCGCACGCAGTTGAGTTGTCGTCGATAGATCGTACAATGACTTCTTGGACACTCTATCAGTTTCAGTATGTTGATAGTTTTGTGTGGTGCTGGCGCTGAAGTGTTATGAGTTCCGTGAATGAAAAAATCTGCGTCTGGATTGTTTTGAACTCCGAAGTGCTTTGAATCGCAAAAGTTGGAATCTGAGGTCGTATGGAAATATTGAGCAAAGGTAAGAAAGGCCAATTTTCTTTCGCTTTTTGATAAATAAGGTTTCCAAACCCAAGTTAAGCTGGGATTCTATGCCTTTTTGTTTTATATTGTTCGTGAATTTTTTATGAATCGAGTATTTTTTAACTTATTTTTCTGATTTTTCCCTTGATTTTCTATGAAATTTTGCCAATGTTTAAATACCGCCAGAATACCGCCAGAAAATAATGAATATTAGAAGTATCGGAATAACGTGGAACTTCTAGAAAATTCTAGAACTCTTGCTTGGAGAGGCAAGGGTGTCTAGGTGCGTCGAATCACGGAATCAAACGAATATAGGAGGAAATCAAATATTGTCGAGGTTTTGAAAATATATACCCGAACCCTTTGAGGTATATAGAAAATGGAGCGTATATACCGCCTGAGTGGAGCCGGTATATACCGTTCCCAAATAGGAGCGTATATGCGCTCCAAGCATAGAAGATTGCCAATTTTATGGAAAGTGAGCAGGTATATAGCTACTATGAGGTTATAACGCAGGAGGCGCGTATATGCTCATATGTAGCGTATATAGTAGGGTTTCTAATTTCGTTTTGCTCGTGCTATAAATTCCCTTTGGCCTTGTAGTCGAGACGACCGAGACACGCCACTTCAACCGAACACAAGTCCGAGAACACATTATTCTCTCTCTCTCTCTCAAATATTCAACAACATCGTTTAGTTCAGCTACGGATTTCTCTTCTCCGATAACAAGCGTAAATGGGTATTATTGAGATTCTCACCAGAAAAACTTTTTTTTTTCACTTTTTTTTATTACTTTTGTCTTCTTAATTTGATTCATTGTTATGAGTTTTTAATTCAATTAAAACAATGTAGATCATTTTTTAATCGTTTCATGTAAATATGTAGGATTTTCTTTAAATGTTTTAATGTTTCATGGTTTTTGGTTTTTTTTTCTTTGCATTACATTATTATTATATATCATTTGTCACAATTCATTATCTATACAATATTGTTATTGTCAATCTAGTTTGTTTTGTCTCAATTGCAATTCAATGAAGGCGATTTTTGGTTTTTATTCTATAATTTGATTGTTTGCAGTGACAAGGTGACGGAGGACAACATAATTTATATGCTTATAACCTTTGTTTTTTTCATGTTTGTTATATATAATATTCTATACACTTGTATACTATTGCTTACAGACGGAATTTAATCGCTTGTCAAATTAAAGTCAGATAATTGGACGAACGGTTTTTATAAGCACTTATTAAATATTGATAACAATCAAGTGATGCTTGTACATTGTAGAATCTTGGTTTTAATAATAGCAACCATCTAGTAATTAGTGCGGCTTTTGAGTCAAATCAATAAGTTTTCTTGAATTAATTGTTAATGATTTAATGGACTACAATGAGACGCAGAGTAGAGGCGTCATTGGGCTGAATTGGGTTAGATTGATCGTAATGTCCTGAACCACCTTTGGTTACTGGACGATATTTTGTGGGCCACTAGTTTGGGCACAAATGAGTTTGGGCGTCCGTGAATAACCTATTATAGGCACGGTGGGATCCTCAATTGCACATGTCGAGATACCCAACGCATTCACATGCGGAAATTCCATGGCTCAACTTCATGAGCACTGAAGTGAGGTACGCCGCCCTAAGGCGGGGCGAGCCTAATCACCTTTCACGACATTTCTCTCTACTCCTCCTCTCTCTCTTCTTTCTCTCTCACTCTCCCGATCGGACGAAGTCTCTCCGTCCTCCGAAAGCGGCGACACCGCACATCAATAAACATCCGCAACCACCATTCTCTCTCTCTCCCACCACCAAACACTCATTCCTTTGCCTGCCCAACTCTAACCGGCACAACACACAACCGTGCACCATCTTTCTTCTCCACAGCCAGCCACTTCGGATTCTCCTCAACCTCTTTCGTCATCATACGCCAATACATTCATCGTCGCCTCTATGCAGTTATTTTGGGAACTTATCATAATATACTTCCTCCGATTTTTGGATTTGACATTAGAGCCAACGTGAATTTTCTTGAATGGTTGATGGGGAGTCAAACAAGCAAGGTGGGATTTGTAATTGCATACGTCAAGGTTTAGCTTAGGAATTGCGCCACCTTCATTAGAGGTCTTTTTGATTTTTGTTTTGGAAACAACAAATTCGTTTTATTTATTCTGATTTTGCCTTCATCGAGCAGCATCATCGAAATTCTGCGTGTTTCTTTTTTTCGCCATTAACAGAGAGAGAAGTCGACTTGAATTGATTTGATATTTATTTTCATGATTCCATTACAAGGTTAATTTTTAAGGTTTTTCCTCAGGTACTCTGAGGTTTTGCTTAATTCTCGGTACTCCTTGGTTTTTAGAAGTGCCTCAGGTACCCTCTCACTCACAGCTAAATAGCTGAAATACCTTACTAATGGTGGAAAACTAACACCGTTAGTCACTTATTATGTAATTTAAACTCTAATTTCAATTTTAAACACTCTAAATATTTAATTAGTCCTATATATATTTCCTCCTCATTAATATCCATTTTCAACCTCCATCTTCACATTCAAATTCAGCAACCCAATAATAAAACACAATATCAGAAAATCACTACAAAATTCAAACTTGAAACTTATTCTATGTATATAATCCAATCAGTGAATACAAAATTAAGTCATTTTTCCATAAATTAATTCAAACAATGAAACACAATTACAAGACAACATTTTTGGCCACATAATAAAAATTCAAAATAAAACCATCTATTT
>SNQN01004262.1:0-13002 GCA_008642245.1 Bassia scoparia
TAAAAGCTACCTAAAAAAGCTACGCCGAACACGCCTACAATCATGTGACTAACAACTATTGTTATTAGTTAAGGCAATGCAGTTAGAGCTAACTGTAATATATCTTCCCTTTTAAACAAAAGATCAATTGTGGTGTGATATTGTTCCTATGAATGCGTGTTCATTGCTTTTGGGATGTCCATGGTAATGGGATTGTTATGAATGCGTGTTCATTGCTTTTGGGATGTCCATGGTAATGGGATCGTGATTCTATTCACTTTGGCAAGTCTAATGTATACACCATCGCATATGGGAATGGGAGAGTTGGACTTCAACCGCTACCACAACGTGCGGTTACCAAAGAGGAAATAASTACTGAATTTCAAAATAAAAGAAGTGGTTGKTACTATAGGAGCTAGTTCTAATTATATACAACAATATGAATCCAAGAAGATAAACAATAGGAGTAAGAAGAAAGGAACGATCATCTCTTAGCTTTGCATCACAAGGCTCCATTTATGTGTGGTTTTCCATAGACGCAAAACAAGCCTACAATGGTTGAAATCGAAATACCACTACTATGGAAGAAGGTCCGTTTAAGATTGTTTATCATGCTAATTTTGACACCTATCATGTTTTACTCGGGGAAGGGATTTATGTTTCTTTCAAAACTATTGATTGAATTCCGTGTTTGTAGCCAACTTGAGGACAAGGTTGATTTCGAGAGGGGGAGTTTGATGTGTATTCAATAGCATCAATATAATTTATTTAGTATATTTTATTTTATTTTCGTTCTATTAATCGCTAGATTGAGATACGTTATTGCAAAAGTTACGCTTGATTGATAGGATTAGGAATTTGTTTTATGAACCTTATCTTTTGTTAGGTTGTTAGGATATTATTTTCTTGCTATTTGATTAATATTATCTCTTAAGGCAGGATTAGTTTTTAGGAAGGTATCTTTTATTTGTTTGATCTTTTCTTGAAGTCGATGAATAAAATAAGTTTTGTGTTAATCAAATAGCGTTGCTATCTTGGTGCATCCACTTCTCATAAAGTTGAGGCCGAGTAAAACCCCTTGTAGTTGAGGCTATCAAGGTTTTTCTCCATTAGTTGTTATTTTTGATTATTCAATTAAAATTTCCACAATCAAATAATTAGAACATCACTAGTGTTTCCCGATAGTTTGTTTATAAATTATCTCGCATCTACATCATGTGGAWAGGTGCTAGTTTGGTGATGGTGGTGTCGATTTATTGCTAGTGGTGCGATGGTGAACTGATTCRCTGGTGGATTCCCATGATGAATTGGTTTAGTGGTGGAGTGTCATGGTGAATTAGTTTGATGTTATAGTGCGGTGGTTAATTTGATGATGGCTAAGTGCTTGTTTAGTGGTGGTACTGGTTCGATGCTAGTGGTGTTAGTCTGATTTGACGGTGATGGTTCTCTGCAGTGTTTAGGGAGGGTGGATTGGCAGCATTGTTGGAGGTTGATATGGTGGTGATGCAGTAGTGGTGATTCGGTGCTAGTGGTGTTTGTCCGATGTACACCCAAGTATCAGCCTTATTAAGCATATGCATAAGAAGCAAGATTAACCTTCTGATTAGCAGGAATATTGCAAGATCAAAGGTAATCATTGCTTTGTCTTTACCACTATTCTGGATTTTGTGCCATCCATACCTTAGGAATAACTCATTTTTGGGTCATTACCTGCTTCTTAGCACCAGTGAACATTGGCTTTAGACATCAGTCACCATGCTGTTTGGACGATACTTTACTCCTTTCTGATTTCTTTGAAGCAAAGGCCTAATCGATGGCTTCATGTTCTCTGTCCTTGTTCCAGTTTCCATGTGTTTTGTGCTTTCCAAAGATCGAACTTGCTCTTGTCAATGATGTCATTTTTTGCTCTTGTGAGTTGGCGCCAGAATTGGTAAGGATCAAGATGAATGTGATGAAGGGCAAAGCTCCAAATAGAAGAAATCTGGGGGTGGTTTGGTAGGAAGAGGGTGAAATGTGAATCATGTATGGATTGTTAATGTGTAGCAGGTGCTTTAGTCGCGATAAAAATGGCGAGAAGGAAGAATGAAGAAGATAGTTTCTGCTGACTGATACCAAAAGTGATGTGGTCCTTAGGTGAGCAATCCTTACACAAAACCAAACTAAGGCGCAGCAGAAACAACAGAAGAAAAGGATAGGTCATGAGAAGAGAGAGAAGAGATGAGATGGAGATGGAGAAGAGTTGTGAGGAGAGGAGAGATGAGGAGAGAGAGAGAGAGAGAGAGAGAGATTAGAGAGAGAAATTGGTTAGTGTATTTCAAATTATTATCAAAAGATCCCTTAGAGTATTTAAGCTGGATCATCAATTGCATTAATGTGCCACTGGTCATTAACGAGAACACTAATTTGCATACTAATTTCTGCTTACAACAACTAACTCAAGCCTATTCGCCAGGTAAACAGTTGTTGCGCTGGATACGTGAAGAGAATTCCTATTAACATGATTAGGAAATTCAATAATCGATCGCTGGCAATTAGCTGTGAATATATCGGAATCAATTGGAGTCTAATTTGAAGGGTATTAGATTAGAAATGGATCAAAGCTCCAAATAGACCATTAACAACGAAATAACCCATAACGTTGAAAGCCCGCTCTTTATTATCGCTCGCTGCTTGGTATCGCGCGCATCTGTTCAGTAACATGTGTCATCGATCGTGTGGGCGAAGCTCTTTCTCAAGCTTTTTGTGTGGCTTAAGATCCTCTTTCTTTGCATTACGTATATTCAGGAATTTGGATTAATACGCGCCACTGGTAGATATAAGAAACAACTTCACAGCACTCTGAGTCTGCCCATCCAGCGAGTTTAGTATGGCTGCTGGTCTATTCTGTTATGCAAAAACCAGTCTCCCAAAACCCATGAAGTGTGAACAGACGCACCAACAATGATTAACGTTGTTTGTTTGAGTTATAGAGCTAAATTGAACTTAGTCTTAATTTGAAGATATTTTTTTTGAGCAACAAATTGAAAGATGTATCATCTGTAAGTCGTTCAATATGTTTTGTATTCAATCATGGTTCATTGTGGGTGCCAAAGTAAAATTATTATTGGTGGTCTTAGTTGCTCATGATCGGGGTTAGTTTAAATGTGTGGTGTTTCTTAGAGTACCCCCAGGGCCAACTCCACATATATATTTTTTTTTCTTTTGAATTCACCTTTGATGTTGAACTTCCTTCATTTACAACAAAGGGAATACAGACCAGCTTAGTTAAGTGATATCGTCAGTAACTTCTTTTAAACTCACGGAGGAAGTATAGCGTCGGGATTCAGCTTACGCGACTTTTCCTTGACTTTTTCAAGGATCGAACCGTCACGCTGTCACCTTATGTGGGTATTGTTGGCTTGCGCCGCGCTTAAGGGGGCGTGACCTTCAGCTTCAAGTGATGGAGTTGAGCACATTGAGAATCGACATTGTGAATGCGTTTTGGGTGTGTTGTTCGAATTGCGGGGATCGCCGGTACCGTTGTTTTGTGCGTATATGTGGTTTTGGTTGTATTGGATGTTTTTGTGTCGGTAGGGTGCCCTATAACGTGGGTTATTGCACATGGAACCACGAACAAGGGTGCCGTGATAGCTAGTGGCCCGGACAATACGTCCACGTACACAAGTGTGTTCGGGGAACATGGAAAGGTATTGGAATAGGGTAACAAATCCGATGCCGCATGTAGCGGCCTCTACTCGGTCTCATTGTAGTCATTAAATCAATGAACATGATTCAAGAAAATCTTATGCGTTTGAACTTTGAAAGCGCACTATTTTATAGGTGGGTTGCTTATGTACAAACCAAGACTGCCTACAATGGACAAGGTGGCGATCATTTGATTGCTTTAAGTTCATAATTTAAACAAGGTGCTTAGAAACGTGTCCATGATATCTGACTTTATGTTGAAAGCAATTGAATTTCCGGCTTGTTTAAGCAATATTATCAAGTGTGACTAGAATATAATATAATATTATACAAGACGAAAACATACGGTTAGTACGAAGCATGAAAATAATATATGTGTGTCCTCTCAGACCTTGTCACTGGCATAATTACACAAATCGTATAAAGCAAAACTAAAAGAGACGTCCTTTTTGATCGAATTGCTAACAAGACAAGAGAAACATGTAGTATGACAATGAACGGATATGGCATAATAGGAATGTGACAAGAGATGATAATAATAATAAGTGTAATGAAACAAAATTGAAAACATGTCGACATCCTACTGATTTCATGATCAATTAAAAGGTGAGGTTTCTTAACATAAATTGTGTTGATTTAATTGATAACTCGGCAATAATAAATTAGTCAAATTTAAAAGTGATCAAAAGGAATGAAAGTAGAGTCAAAAAAGAATGTTTAGTGAGTAATCTCAGATTTATACCTGATTTCTGCATGTTGAATGACAGAATCGATCTTAGAACTCAAGAACGAAGTGTTTTAGAGGTGTTTGAGAGAGTTGAGAGAGAGAATACGTAAGTGTAGAGACAGAGAGAGACAGATAGAAGTGGTTGATTCGGTCTGTTTTCTCGGAATGAGCACAGGACGTATTTAAGGCACGAGGGACAGAAGGCAGAAGAAATGAGCGTATATACGGCTCATGGGTGAAGCGTATATAACGTCTCTTTGATGTATATACGTCAGCTATTTGTTTGCCTTATTATTCGAAGATTTTTATTCCTTGCGATTTTTCATTTTCGGATTTCCCTTGATCTTGTCGACCGCACCTAGACACCACTTCGCTGCTCCAACAAGGGAGTTTAGCAGTTGGTGTTTAGAAGGTTCCACTGTATTTCCGAGGTATTTTTTGTGTATTTTGTATTTTTTTTGTATTCGGCGTATACAGAAATCTTAGTAAAAATCATAAAAATGTAGAAAAATCAGAAAAATAATCTAAAATACTGGTGACTGCAGAAAATAGTGAAGAATGCAATGAAACTGGATAAATTATGGAGATCACCAATAAAATATTCCTAAAAATAGGAAAAGAAAACCTAAAAAGTAGAAATATATTAAAATAAATAAATAAAAAGGTTTTTTCCTTTTGTTTGTCTTTGCTCAATATTCCGAGTCGCTCGACGTTATCCAATTTTTGTGAGTCAAAAGCATCTTTTCTGAGTTGACAACAAATCGCGAGACGTGGTATGTTCATCACGGATTACTCTGGGAGACATTAGGTGTCTACCAGAACCCCCATTGTATGCACTGAGTTGAGGAAAGACGTAATATCTCTGTAAGAACGAAAGTCCAAAGTTAATTCGATTCGGAATCGACGGAGAGCAACTCCAAACGTTCTCGACCTTGGGTTTGCCCTTTTCCCGCGGTACCTGCAAACACACGGTTAGTTATGTAGCCGGTCCGTGCGGTCTGATGTCCCGTCGAGCGACTCATATCTCACGTTCGGCTACTGACTGGGAGACAAATCAGAGCACCCAGTCTTTTCCCCGAAAAAATGAGCATTGACTTTGGAAAATGTATAGCCTAATTCAGGGATTAAGGACACTTGTGACGGACATATGACTGTTTTTAATGTTCGTAGAGAAAATTGCATCAATGTGACCTGTAACTTGTGACTTGAGATTGAATAGGGGCAAGAGCCTTGAACTTTGAATTTGAACGAGTCCTTGTCTACGGTTGGTTCTATGACATATATGAGAGAGGTCATTTCGAATTGTGAAGGGCCTTTGAATTTGAAAAGGGCCTTGTCTAGTCTGGTGTCTAGACTATGATGTGAGGAGCCTTTGAATTGTCCTAGTCCTGGTTCAAGACACTGATTTGTAGAGATCTTTGAATTTTTGAATGGGGTCTCGTCTAGGTCTGGTTCAAACATGATTGAGGAGAGTCTTGGAATTTCGAAAGGGTCTGTCTAGGGTCTGGTTCTAGATGAGAGAGGTCAATTGAAAATTGAAGGGGTCTGTGTTGCTAGGGAACTGGTCTAGACATGAATTTACAGTAGTGCCAGTCTGAGAATCTTGAAAGGGGCTTGTCTAGGTTTCTGGTTCTAGACATGGTCTTGAGAGAGAGAAATTATGTATGAAAAGGCTCTTGTCTGAGGTCCTGGTTTCTACGACAAAATTGAGAGAGTCTTTGAATTGAAAGGGTCTGTGTTCAGGTCTGGTTCTAGACATGTTGAGAGAGTCAATTTGAAATTGAGGGGGTCTAATTACAGAAAAGTGCTGCTGCAAAAGTGACTTAAAGAAGTGAATTTGGGACGAGACTATGGCTGACTCGGTCGTATAGCGACTTGATGCTTGAATTTAGGAACTTGAACTTGACATCGACATTGACTTAACATCGGTGAGACATGTGACTTGGATTGGAAAGTGACAGGGTCCATAAGCGAAAAAGTCAATGGTTTCCACTTGATAGCAATAGACTTGAACACTGTAAATAGGGCTCTTAGGAGGACCAAGAAGCCCCAACTGGAATTAAAGGACAATGATGCTGACGAGCCACCAGCCGAGGCTTTGAGACAATGTAGTTACAGCTTAGAGTCACCACAGGGAAGGTGGATAGATTGTCATGGATGAGTGTCCCCACATAAGATGTACTAAACCCAAAGGTCAGGTGGCTTTACTCTCTTTGGGATTGAGTCAATGAGTCTCCCTTGAAGGTGACCAGAAGAATGAGCGTATGGGTTCGAGAAATAAAAGGGTCAAGATTTGTGGCTAATGGGTCAAAAGATGTGACTAGATGCGAGGTTGGTTAATGCATTGTAGGTGCAAGTATGAGTTATGTCAGTGTCTAGATTGGCAAAACCAATTATCAAATTCTTAGCAAGTCAATTAGCACTCAAAAGGCTCAAATGATTTATGTTAATGCGTATCGAACCTCGAGAAGGAGGCTTCCGACGTACCTACGGAATCAGAACCACCGTCAGTCTGATGGTGATATTGAACAATGCCTCGTGTGAGAGGGCTTTGGTTGTACATGTGAGGCTGTGGTTGAGGGTTGAAAAAATCTTTGATGATCATTGGAATGACCACGTGCTCAGTGTCCTTTTAAGACTCTTGTTTTGTTTGAATTGGGTACTTTATGAACTTTTGATTTGGCTATTGGATTTTGACATTGATTTGCTGCATTTGTGACAGACGGCATTGAACTTTGATTTTTATGCTTTTTTGGTTCTGCCCATATTTTACTGCTTCTTTTTTTTTCTTTTGCATCTGGTCTTTCCTACGTACTCGTTTGTCCAAAAGCGTTAAGCTATGATGTGTGGTGATGAACAGAGAGATACGGCTAAATGAAGTGTTTGTGGCTCAAAAAGGTTGCAAAGGGATGTTGAATTTGGATATGACATAGGGAATTGGAAGTGGAGGGGGTCATTGTGGACTCGTGAAAGAAGGCCTCTCTGGTTGGCACATTGCTCATTTCAAACAATTAAATTAGATTAAACCACAATGTGGGGCCACTGAGTGTTGAGCTCGAATGCATAGAATTAGAAAATACATTGCCTGAAAAACAAATGATCATTTATTGGCTGAACTGAAGAACTGGAAAACATACATGGCGTTTTTTAAAAAGACTACAAATAGTACCTCAAAAGACATGAATGAATAAGTTAATAGTTGGACTAGACTCTAATGATCAATCTGGATGAAGACCGCGCAGTCCGAATGACACGCCTTGGGGTGACTCATGGTTAGCAAGTGGGGCTGGGTGAAATGTTGATTTTATCCTTCGGCGCTTGGAAGGGCTGGGAGGCCGACATCTTCAACATTGTCTTGAATCCTATTGCTTCAAAACGATGCTATTCTCTAGTGGTGTGAACCCCTGTCCTTGGGTAAAGAACTTGCAAAAGAGCATTGGGATTCCATATTCTTAGATTCTTTGTCATCTAAGGAATTGGAGTGGGTTCAATAGGAGGCAAGTGCCACCTTCTTGCAGTTCAATTCTTTAAATGGTCTGGCTCATGAAGTCATTGCAGATTGAAAAAAGTGTCTGGTGGTCCTCGAGGCCTTTGTTTGAAAGAGCCGGGATGGTTAGGAAGAGTTGTCGATACTGTAATGTGGCTGACCTTGATCAAAGGTTGTTTGGTAAAAAGAGGGAGCACCTTTCTTGTTAACGCCCCCACCCGTTCCTCTTAGACTTTGGCTTCGACATCCTCCTCAACTAGAGGCCACCTTGAGAGCGCCAGTAAACAAATCAGTGGGTTGAAACTTGAGTGGCTCTGATACTTGGGCTGAAGGTTGATGACCAATAGCGAATTGATCTTCTCATTCGGTCGATTTGGTCATTTGGCGGCTTCCTCCCTCCACCTATGTAGAAAAGTAGAGAATTTTCTCTCTCACCTGCTTGGTGGCTCTAGTTCACGGAGACCAGACCAGGAGCCTGGGGAATTGTAACTGTACTGCTTTAGGAACTCGATGTTTGATAATTCCCAATATCGAGCTTCGGCTTGATTCAGGGTCTTGAGCCACCTGGATGGACTGGGGTCCAAAGTAATACGGACACACCGAAGTGAAATAAGCCTTTGCTATTCCTTTATAGGACCATTTGAGATATGAAGGGGAGGTGAAGAGAGAGAGAAAGGTCTTCAAGTTCCTTGAACTGTGGGCAATAGTGATGATCAAAGCTTCTTTTAGGGAGAGCTGGCCCTTAATCTCATAAATCAGTCAACACGAGGCCCTTGAACTGCGAATTTTCGACATTCTCTACTGAGTCCAACTCTCTAGTTCTACACTCCCTTTTTTTCCGTCTCAGTCTTGCGGAGGAGGGAGTGTTGTCTCCAGCATCGTCTTCTTCCTCCCCGTTCAGACCGAGAAGGTTGTTCCGGGTCCTCTTTTCTTCAGCTCCCCAATGCTCTTGTGTCTTGGGCATAAAGGCGAGAATTCACATGACTCCGAGGCTTCTGTCTATGATAGCGTTAACTTGTATTTCGATCTGTATGCCAATGGAAGTGTCTTGGTGAGTCAGGACGCGTCGGGGTTTGGACTTCTTGTTACTCTTCTGGCCCCAGAGACAGTTGCGAGTCTTTGCTATCTTTGCTGAAAATCAAGAAATATCAACCTTTTAGAACCCGAAACAAAAGATTGGTCTACATTGAAAACTCTTAAGGAAGCAAACCAACATCTGGGTGCTGGATGAAGGACTGAATCTCGAAAAGTAGTACTTTATGAACTGAGGCTAGAACCTTAAATCTGATTTAGAGGTCGCTAGAACTCGAGAAAAGATCTCAAACCTAATGATGCGAGGCCTTTTAGAATTAATGGCTTAGACCTATAGCCACTTTGAAATTTGTAAGGACCTCGCCTTGAATCAAAGTTCTCTAGGGTTAGTCTATGATCGATAGTTTAGTCTCTTAAGGTTGGAAAGTTGAATGCGAACTAATTCAGGATTCAAGCTCTTGGTGAGACTAATATCAGATTAAGGTGGACGTCTTTGAATTAAGAATTGAATTGAATGCGGTTTAAGGTTTCAAAGGTCGAATCTAAGTCTAGATTTAAGATGTTCTTAGGATTGGAAATCCGAACCTAAGTCAGTGCTAGGAGTTTCGTATGGAGTTTGAATATATGATTTTGAAAATGGCCTAATGAAGAATGCAACCTCAGTCTTAGAACCATAGTTAAGTGGACTGGGTTAGTTGGTGGTTTAAGAATTTGGATGAATGAAAGTCACTAAGTTAAAGCACATTGATTGAAAGCATCTACATGAATCCAATTTATTCAGTTAAGGTCAGGATTAAGTGAACTATTACGGTCGGCTTGGTTAAGTCTGATGTGTACCATGCCTAAGGCAGTAGAGCTGGGCTCAATACTTCACCCACCTACACACATTGGGTGAATGTATGGCGACGATATCCCCTTATATAACAACGCATCTAGTACGACGTCAGTACGGCGGTGCATGGGGGGTGATTAGGAATTGCCTTAGCCATGTGATCCATTTATCTACACATGCAACCTAAGGTAAAAGTCGCCCCCCTTAAGGTGATCTCGAGCATAGACATCCATATTGAGACCCCGAAGGTGCCTAGGACATGACCCTATTCGATGAGGGCACAGCAAAATTCAATTGATATGAATGATGGACGACGAGAGACTTTTCAAGTTAGTCACCACCAAATGGTGAATAATCCCAGTGAAGTCGCCGCAAAGAACTGGCAGGGGCTTCGCCCCGCCGTTAAGGGGGCGGACCTCAGCTTCAGTGTCATGGAAGTTGAGCCATGGCAACCGCATGTGAATGGTTGGGGTGTGTTTGTCGAATTGAGGGGAACGCACACCGTGCCTATATATGGTTATTTCACACGGACGCCCGAAACAATGGTGCAGCTAAGTGGCCTCCACAAATATGGTCCAGTAACCAAAGTGTGGGTTGGGCATGGTCAGCGGATTGAATCAGCTAACCCAAATCTGCGCATGTTACGGCTCACTCGGGTCTCAATTGTCAGTTCCCAGTAAATCATAACAATTGAATTCAAGAAACACTTATCGATTTTTGAACTCTTGTATAACCGCACTAATATGTACTAGGTGGTTGCCTATTATGTACAACCAAGACTTCTACAATGACAAGAGCGAATCATATGAGTTAGCAAATATAACAAGGTGCTTAGAAAACCGGTCGTAGCCATGATTATCTGCTTTAATGTGACAGCAATTGAATTCGGTCTTGTTTAAGCAATAATACAAGTGTGAAGAATAAATATGATACAACAGACATGCAAAACAAAGGTTAGGTAAGCAGATAATATATATGTCGTGTCCTTCTCACCTTGTACTCGCATAAATACACAAATCGTAAGCAAAAACAAAAGAACAGTCCTTGATCGAATTGCTAATCAGACAAAGAAACATGTTAGTATTGACAATAACGATTATGCAGTAATAATGAATTGTGCACAGATGATGATAATAATATAATAAGTGTGTAATGAAACAAAAATTGAAAAACTGAGTGCAATCTACATATTTACTATTGAATCCAATTAAAAGGTGAGTTGTCTACATTGTGCTGATTAATTGAATACTCGCCATAATAATTAGTCAATAAAAGTGACATAAAGGAATTAAGTAGAGTCAAAGATGTTTTAGGTGAGTAATCTCAGATTATACCCTGATTTCGCTTGTTGATATCGAAACAGAATCGATGCTTAGAACTCAGAACGAATGTTGTTTAGAGTGTTGAGAGACGTGAGAGAAGAGAAACGTAGTTAGAGACAAAGAGAGACAGAATAGAAGTGTTGAAAACTCGTGTGTTTTCGGAATGAGCAAGGCACGTATTTAAGGCTACGAGGGACAAAGGCACAAAAATGACGTATATACGCTCGATTGGTGAGCGTATATACGCTCATAGATGAGCGTATATACGCTCGCATGGGAAATCACCTAAATATAAAATCCTAAAAATAGAACAAGAAAAACTAAAATAGAAATATAAAATAAATAAAAGAAAATTTTTTGCCCCTTTTGTTTGTCCTGCTCAATAGTTCCGGATACGACTCAAGTATTTCCAACTTTTGTGAGTTCAAAGCATCTTTTTGGTCGAAAACAGTTGATGATCGCGGAGACCGGTAATGCTTTGTCATCACGGATTATCATTTGGGGAGACATTTTTTAGGTGTTAAGGTATTGATCCCCCCTCAGATCACCGCACGTTACTATTTTATTGCTTTTTTTGCCATTAAAATTGTTTTCTTACCACACGTAATTGATTTTATGTACTTTCTATTCATTTTAATCTTTTTTCTTACTATGTTTTTTCTTAACAGTTTCGAAACGCAACTTTAAATCAAAAATAAGTTAATGATCTCTGAGAAAAATTATAAAAATTATATATTGGAAAAGTTAGAAATCAAATAAGATCACACAATGACTGTAGTTTTTCTTGTGCCACTCGTTGGTGATCATAAAGTTAAAATGGAGTCATATACATAATATATTTGTATATAGAACTGAATGAGTTTGGATTCTCTGTAGTTTAAAATTGGTAGATGGTTTTTGAGTTGTGAGATTGGAGTTTTTTAATAATTGTTTTGTTTTTAACTTTAACTTTAATTTTGAATGTTGTGCATGTAATATTAATTCATCTGATTTTGATTGGTAAAGTACATCTTGTTTAAAAGTATAAATTTCAAATCTATAAGGATCCAAACCACCGAATCTGAATAATGTTAAAATAATAAGGACGGGGGAATAAATTTGCGACGAGACCCAAACGATGTCAGCGTTGATTCAACGACTTATTATTTTGGGACAAAAACAGGACCATTCTTAGAAATATCTCGTCATTCTAATTTCTAAGAATCATGAATAAAGTTTCTAACACAATATTTTCTGGTGTAGGCGTAGTTTAGACTCAACGAACTTTTATTTTGAGTATTGTATTGGAAAGTGACATACCAAACTTGTTATTTACTATATATTATGCACAAATTTAACATCTCACCAAACACCAAACAAATTAAGAAGTCTTTGATTTACTTCGTAACTGGTTTTCACTAAACTATATATTTTGCTTTCTATCCAATATTAACCGAATTGATTCGATAAATAATCCAAAAATCCCAAAATAAAAGTAAATTGGCAATAGTAACATTTTTATCAGCATTTGCTAAGTTTTATTGAAAAGATGCGACTCTCCCCTGGTGGTACCAAATTTCAGAGCGTAGTGAAGGGAGATTACAGCAGGAGAAAACCATCAATAGGAAGGGAGAAACACAGAATATATCAAAGACGGTTTTGAGTGATGCGAGAATATCAGCAACATCATCAAACTTCAAAGCTAACACTAATAATTATAATAATAATATGGTATTATTCATGGGCCAAGAATCTTCAAAGATTGGCTTATGATTTGGAAGATGTGTTGGACAGTTTGGCCACTCAATGCCTTACTTATGCAGCTCATGTATCAGGAAGTCAGATCACGGCGTGTTGTCAGATGATGAACGCCCCAAATATTCATTAGGGGTTTGTTACTCCTTCAGCTTTAGTTTTATAATATTGATTATAATTTTCCATTACGAAAATGATAGTAACT